>JAGFNK010000098.1:0-132523 GCA_025769875.1 Russula earlei | reverse complement strand
CTGATTTGGATGCTAGGTTCCAATACATGCAGCAAATGCAGCTTGCTTTTCTTCACAACGCTCAAGTGCAGTGCGTGAGAGCTATCCATTGTGTATCAGAAGCTTGAAATGTACATAAGGAAAAGTGCGTACCTTCTTCAAGCTATAGCCAGCCTTGACAAGTGTCCTCCATATCGTTGACACTGATACCGACACCCCACATGTCTCTAACATTTCCATACACAACTCATCAAGATAGAGATCTGGCGGGCTATTCAGAGTTGTCAACAGGTGCTGTATGGGTCCAATTTCAATAAAAAATGTGCTAGTACATTTTTTGTGCCACATACCTCAACATCATAGTCACAAAGCAACTGATGGAGTAGAGATTTTGCTTGGCAGGGAAGTTTGACACCACCAGTGTGCTTGAAGTTGGCGAGGATCCCTTCAACTTTTGCACACTTACATCTGTATACATGGAGATATCCTCTGCTGACATGTTTGTACTGAGATGAATGATGATCCATTGCACTTCTTCTGAGATTGCTTTGCCTTGAGCCATGGCGGTGATGGGTGTGTTGAAAGTTTTCCCTCTTTGGGTACGCTGTGACAAAAATGGACATCTCTATCTCTGACCTTTCGTGCTGTCTCACTCAGCCTTGTCCATCGTCCATCCACCATCAACCCTGCATCTGTCGCACCTGCCGTATCCTTATCATCAGCCGTCTTAGCTTCATCAGCCGCTCCATTCTTTGCCTTGCCAAGTCTCGCCATCATGTCCCCAGTTCTGCCCACTGCTGCCTCTCATCCATTGGCACCTGCTTCATCCGCCAAGTCTTCATATTGCCTGCCACTGTCATTTCAGCATTGCCGGCTGTCTACATCACCAACACTATCCCTGTCTCTAGTTGTTTCAATTCTGTCGGCCATTCTGTCGGCCACATGTGCTGCCTTGCCAGCCTTATCTGCCCCAGTTGTCTCAATCCCATGTTGAATTGCACAGTGATAAGGAAGATTAGATCGTAGTAGATCTAATAAAAATGATATTCAGTTTCTGTGAGATGAAACTATTGTGTCATATTTACCTAATAAAATGATACTACAATGCGTAATCAGCTACTGATAAGATCGTGAGATAGTAAGTACTTACTTCAGTTTCTGTGAGACGAAACTGAAGTATCTACTGTATGTACAATGCTCTTAAGTATCTGAGAGCGTCCCTAATTATTTTGTCTATAGTAACTATCAAATTGTTTTCACGATCGCTATATGCTAGCTACCGATTGTCTTAGTCAGATCATACTATCAATTTTGTTATCGTATGCATTTCAGCAACTGATCTGAAATGTTTATGTGGTCCGGGCCTGTGGGCCGCCCAGAGTTTGGGCCGACGCGTCAACGCTTCGGCTACTCTTTATCTCAACATCCCAGTTGCCGCAGTCTCAGTCTCCTCCTCGTCTCCTCTAGCTGCCATTACTTCAGTCCAACCAGCCCCTACAAAGTCAGCTTCGTCTGGCTTCTTCCACAGCTTCAGTCTTGCTCACAGCCATTATCTCAGCTCGTCCACTGCCACCATTTTGGTCTCAACCCTGTCCGTCGTTTTAGTCTCATGCAACACACGTTGTCCAAGAAGGCCCCAGACCTGAGCTCAGTCACTCGCCACTTCAGGAGGAGCACAAACCGCCTCCACACCGCCAGTGCCTGAGATGCTGCTGACACAAGTAATACGCCCCACGCCACCCCTCATGTCGCCTCATCCCTGTGGGTCTGACTGTGTCATACAACTGTGTTGACCGTTAGGCATTCAAACAACATCCCAACAAGGTCCATACTGCCATAGATTATGATTGATCAGAGCCATTTCCAGGTATCTCCATGTCGGATGGCTCATCTATCCCAGACCGCTATCATTTACGAAGCTGATGAGCCCAACAAAGGTCGAGAGGTCCCTATGCTGAATTGCCACATGACGTTTCTAGTGTTGCCAATGTACTGAAATCTCTCGGCATCAAGAAAGGCGATTCCATCTCTATCTACCTTCCTCTGGCATGGCAAGCAGTCGCTGCCCTCCTCGTGTGTGCGCGCATTGGTGCTGTAAGGATGACATGGCTCTGGCAGTCGTTGATACGGTCACAATTTGCCCCTGCAGAGAAGCCAGAAAACACGACAGAGTGGATGGCCAAACAAGGGCATCGCGGTGGGAAGACTATCGCAACCAAAGCAGTCGATTCGGCACTGAAGGGCTGCCCACATGTTGAGCATGTCCTCGTTCTTAGGCACACAGGGAACGAAGTTCCGTGGATGCAGGGCTGTGACAAGTGGTGGCACGAGGAGCTGATGCAAGTCCTCAATCACTGCGCGCACCAGAGATCTTGTCAGCGAAGATCCACTCTTTATTCTTTATGTGAGATGCCTGCTTGCACATGCCCATTGGCATGCATCTGAACTTGCTGCAGAGGAGGGAACCCATGACGTGCAAGTTTCATGTCTTGCTCAAGACCACACACATACGATAGTATGATGCACTGTGTGGGAGAACAAAATGAAAGGTAGACAGGAATGACGAAGGTATGTCTCCCTGAATCCCATCCTTCCTCCAGACCCCTCTGCTCCTTCACACGCGTCCGGCCGCCCCGACAGGTCGAGACTTGTACGCCACTGCTTGTGGTCCCGTCGTCCCTCGATAGAGAATGTGACAGACAGCTGGCCACGGTCGGACCAGAAGGGAATAATGATTTCCACCTTCAGAGTCATGTAATTGAATGCCCAGGTGAAAGGGGCAAGCTTTCATATCCAAGGGTCAACAACAATGTCCTGATATCAGGTATGTATGATGCACCACATATGACAGAGCTGTCCTGATCCCTCTAATGATAAATGAGCGCATTTTTCTGCAGGTCGGGTAGGCGACGAAGGTAGTGCACCACGAATGATGCGTCTTGCACGACAAACGCCGAAAGGTGCCCGAGCATCACACTGTCGCTCACTGCATCACTCCAGCCTACCGAGCCATCCCTCCATCATTCGCCATTGTTTGCCACCGCCGTACGCGAGGGCTCGCAGCCCACTATTCGCCCATTCACGCGCTGAAGCGAGCCAAACCAGGGCGCGCAGAGTTCGTGGGGCTGGACGGCGATCCAAAGACAGTTGTCTTGACCCAAGAGCAAGAGGAATGTAAGGAGGAGGAAGGAGAAGAGAAGGAGAGGAGAGGAGAGTAAGATCGCTCGCCGCAGTTGTTTCTGACTGAAGGTAAGGGGAACTCAAGAAGACTGTATTCTTCTTCTTTTTTTTTACTACAGAGTAGCTAGGTGTTTTATATACAGGAGAGAAGTACTAAGGATGAAAGGCATGAAAGGGAGATAGGCATGAAAGAGAATCGAGACTGGTCGAGACGGTCGAGGCCATGGTGAAAGGCCTGAGATGCGAACGCGTCGCGTGTGCCGAGGCGTGGTGTGTGCATGTGGTCGGTGGCGAGGACTGGGCGATGCGATGCGAGAAAGGAGGCAAGGTGTGGGAGGAGGTCGAGCGTCACGCATCGCGCGCGGTCCGCACGTGGTTCCGAGGCCAGCGATATGGCTCACCTTACAGCGCAATCGCAATTGCTGCCTCGATGCATGCCTCGCGTCATCATTTTGATTTTGTCTTATCGCTCTTCCGTCAGTCCTTGTCCGGTCCCATGAATGTGCCCTTCTCGTGTGCTACTTCATAAATAGTTGTATCATATCATGTGCTCAGCTGTAGGGATAATGTAATTTTATCATGCTTGGGGTCAGCACCCCAAAACGTGAAAATTCAATGAGTGAAACCGATTATTTGGCTGCCTCTGGATACAGTACATGAGGTTCTACTGTCCAAGTTTCAAGGCAATCCATCGAGAAATGGTTGAGATATGACAGTTCGAAAAATCGCATGCAGATGGGCACCCAAAAATCGAAACTTCAAGAACTGATAATTAGACACCAACTCTTTGGCTGCACCTAGACACATTATATGAGATCCCACTGTCCAAGTTTCAAGGCAATCCATTGAGAAATGGTTGAGATATGGCAGTTCGAAATTTCACACTCAGATTGCACCCAAAATCGAAACTTCAAGAACAGAATTAGACCCCAACTCTTGGGCTGCACCTAGATACAGGACATGAGATCCCACTGTCGAAGTTTCAAGTAATTCTGTTGAGAAACAGTTGAGATATGGCAGTTCAAAGTTTTGCACTCATGTCAGCACCCGAAATCAACATCAAGAACTGAATATTAGACTCCCATATTTTCGCTGCACCTAGATATAGTATATAAGGCTCCACTGGCAAAATTTCAAGGCAATCTGTTGAGAAACTGTTGAGATATAGCAGTTTTAATTTCACACTTGAAATGACATCCAAAAATGGCAAGTGCAAGGTCATGTGAAAATGACAGTAAGTTCATGGGGCTGGACAAGGACTGAGGGAAGAGTGAAAGAGACAAAATTGAAATGATGATGCGAGGCATGCGTTGAGGCAGCAATAGGCATTGGCATGGTACATGTGCGTGTAGCTTCTTCAGTGAGTCTTTGGCCTCATCGCGCGTGGTCACATCGTCGCAAAGGGGGTGTGCACGTTCTGAGGTGTTGCCATGCATTGGAACGCGGGCACAGTGCGGGGAAGCAGGAGGAGGAGTGTGCTTGCATCGTGTGTCAAATGTGTTGTCACGACATGGTGTTGCCAGGCGTCGGCCGTGTTGCTGATATTGGTGCTGCTGCTGTTGTTGTTGTTGTTGATCCTGGTGCTGCTGTCATGGCAGAGGCTGAGGCGTGGTCATTTGAGGCAATGGGGTGGCGAGAGGCAAGGGCATAGGCGATGGCGTTATGGAAAGGTGAGCATCTGAGGGGGTGACTTGCGTGTTGCTTGTGCTGTCATCTTGTGGGCGCGATGAGGTCTTCGCCACTGCAGGTGATGGCAGCGCTCGTGGGTGAGGTTGTACATATGGATGGGGATGGTGTGGAAGGGGAGGAGTGGTGCGCGTGGTGCTTGCATCGGCGACTTCTCCTGTGGCGACATCGTGGTGGCGGCTGGTGATCTTTCTGCGGGGCAGCGTCGAGGTAATGATGGGCATGCTGGATGTGCGGGAACCGCAGGGACGACGGGAGCGGGCGATGTGAAGGCGTGACATTTCGGCAACGTACCTGTTACGGGGAGGGTGGGGAACGTGGCATGGGTTTTGCCTGGAGTCGCGTAGAAGCGCTGTGTGCGTGCATACGTTGGGCAGCAGAGAGGTGATGTCGTGCCGGCGGGAGAGCGGGTAAACGTGCATGCACCAGGGGGTCCAGGGGGCGTGATCCATTCGTCGTGAAGGGAAGTAGGATGTTCACATCCTCAGAAAGCGCCGAAGAGTGTCCTGCCGGTGAGAAGGGAGAGCACATGTGTCCACAGCGACGTCGCTCAGAGGTGCCTTGGACTCCGATGTTGAGGATGCAAGAAGTAGACCTGTCTCTTCAAAGGTCTCCCGGATTGCCGTCATTTGATACAAATCATCCTGCTTCCTGTTGCGGTTGCCTCCAGGAGAGACCTGGGTGATACGGACTGGGGGTGGGATCAGCCAAAGGTACGCGCACGATGTCACCACCACTTGGATAAGCAATACGTAGATTCAAATAGCGTGAGAATGTGCAGTAAGCACTCCAAGTGCTAGCATGCACAAGCAAAAATCCGGAACCGCATTGCGAATACGAGACTACAGATAGGAAAACAAGAGAGAGACAAGCGATCCGACTTATTCCTACATAGGTCTCCTGGTGCTTTTCTTATAGCTCGTCCCTTCTCACCGGCAGGACACTCTTCGGCGCTTTCTGAGGATGTGAACATCCTACTTCCCTTCACGACGAATGGATCACGCCCCCTGGACCCCCTCGGTGCATGCGCGCGTTTACCCGCTCTCCTGCCCGGCACGACATCACCTCTCTGCTGCCCAACATGCGCACGCACACAGCCGGCTTCTATGCGACTCCAGGCAAAACCCATGCCGCCGTTCCCCACCCTGCCCCGTAACAGGGTACGGTTGCCAAAATGTCACGCCTTCACATCGCCCTCCCGTCGTCCCTGCTTCCCGCACGTCCAGCATCGCCCATCATTACCTCGACGCCCCCACAGAAAGATCACCAGCCGCCACCACGATGTCGCCACAGGAGAAGTCGCCGATGCAAGCACCACGCCGCACCACTCCTCCCCTTCCACCGCATCCCCATCCATACGTACAACCTCACCCACGAGCGCTGCCATCACCTGCAGTGGCGAAGACCTCGTCGCCACGCCCACAAGATGACAGCACAGCAACATGCAAGTCACCCCCTCAGACGCTCACGCCTTTCCATAACGCCATCGCCTACGCCCTTGCCTCTCGCCACCCCATTGCCTCAAATGACCACGCCTCAGCCTCTGCCATGACAGCAGCACCAGGATCAACAACACAACAACAGCAGCAGCACCAATATCAGCAACACGCCACGCCTGGCAACACCACGTCACACACATTTGACACACACACAAGCACACTCCTCCCTCCTGCTTCCCCGCACTGTGCCTGCGTTCCAATGCATGGCAACACCTCAGAACGTGCACACCCCCCTTTGCGACATGTGACCACTGCGCGCAGGCCGAAGACTCACTGAAGAAGCTACACGCACATGTACCCGTGCCGATGCCTATTGCTGCCTCGACACACCTCTCGTCATCATTTCAATTTTGTCTCTTTCACTCTTCCCTCAGTCCTTGTCCAGCCCCATGAACTTAAGTGTGCCCTTCTCACGCGGACAGTTGTAATAGTCATATCATATCATGGATGGATTCAGCTGTAGGGATAATGTAATATTATCATGCTTGGGGTTGGCACCCCAAAACGTGAACATCCAACGAGTGAAACATCTAGCTACAGTGCATGAGGTTCCACTGTCCAAGTTTCAAGACAATCCATTGAGAAATGGTTGAGACATGGCAGTACAAATTTCGCACAGCTCGGCACCCAAAAATCGAAACTTCAAAAACTGAATATTAGGCTCCCATATTTTCGCTGCACCTAGATACAGTATATAAGGTCCCACTGTCCACGTTTCAAGGCAATCTATTGAGAAATGGTTGAGATATGGCAGATCGAAATTTCGAACTCAGATCACACCCAAAAACCGAAACTTCAAAAACTAAGAATCAGACCCCAACTCTTGGGCTGCACCTAGATACAGTACATGGGATCCCACTGTCGAAGTTTCAAGTCAATCGGTTCAGAAACAGTTGAGATATGGCAGTTCAAAGTTTTGCAACTCCATGTCACCACCCAAAAATCGACATTTCAAGAACTAAATATTAGGCTCCCATATTTTAGCTGCACCTAGAGACAACATATAAGGTTCTACTGTCAAAGTTTCAAGGCAATCTGTTGAGAAACTGTTGAGATATAGCAGTTTTATATTTCGCACTCAAAATGACATCAAAAATGGCAAGTGCAAGGTCACGTGAAAACGACAGTAATTGCAATGGTACCGTACCTATGTACAAAGAGTCCAAGGCCGTAAAACGAGTAAGAAATCTTGTGGGTGGGTACGAACAGGCGGACGCGCGAGACAGGGAGATCACATCGAGGCAAGGCTGCATGTGACATGGTGTGCGCAAAAATAAAATAAAGCAGAAATGACGAGGATAGTTCGTCTAAAGAAAAGTGAAAGGGACCGTATTGTAAAGTGTTGATCTCGTGAGTGACTGCTCAAGTGGAGAGAGACAAAGGGAAGATGGGCGTGACGGGGTCATGGCACAGTGAGTGTCGGGAAATGGAAATCGTGGATTTCGAGAGTACGACTACTGGGCTCCAAAGAGTGACAAACAATCAGGTCATGTGCGTACATTCATTCACCGCCAGTTCCCCGTTGCAGAACGTGTATTCCCCTTCTTGCAGGATCCCATTGTGGCTGAATGTAGGTTGGTCCCTCAGAAAAATGACAGGACCAGGAATTAATATCCCCCAAGCGTAGATGATATCAGCCTCTGAGCTGCCTCCCAGATATATTCACCAATCCACGTCTCTATGTCCATGCAAAATGCGTTCATGATGCATCTGTCAATACCGCCTATGACCTAGCGAACAGAGGAAGAGCAAAAGAGAACTCGAGGTTGACTCAGAGCTGAAGGATATCTTGATGCTCTGATGATCGCCTAGCGCATACCACGCTAAACAGCTCGCCGGATGCACATTCCTGAATTATTGTTTCGTTATGATGCGCATAAGTAACTGGCATAGGTTATCGCAAGAAGCGGTATGTTCATAAGAGGTCCCAAATTCCAGGTATCAATACGCTGAAAGAGATCCTACATTCCAACCCTACTCTTCGTTCCAATCGATGGCTACGCGGGAAGAATGGGTCTACCGCCGCCCCGTATTCCTCCGTCGTGACGGTCAGCGTGCACAATCGTATTTCCTGGTCATCGCAGTTCCCAGAATGCAGTATTGTCTTCCAATACTCTCAAGGAATTCTATGATGTTATTCGTCCATTTCAAACGAGTTGGCTGACGAATCTACGACGGATGGCACATTCGTAAGGTACGAGCCCAGTCCCCCGGTGGATGCAGCCTACGGAGATGGTTTGACAGGAACTGATTGTGCAAAGTATGCACCCCATGTTCTCCGCGAAGTCTGGTCGATGGCCACCTGTTGCGCTCAAACTTCCTTCTTGCTTATTTCTCGATCTGATCGCCCTCGGCTGGACAATGTACGACGTCCCTTCTCCTCACTCTCGCTCTGTCTCAGCTGTCCATATCGATTCGTGCATTGGGGTCACTTCCTAATTATGGATCAAACTCGGCACTTTGTCCCCCATCCTAATATTCACCATTTCATCGAGCTGCTTGTTTAGTCGATAACCTCCCACTGGGTATCCGCTCACTTCCGAATTGACCCTTCGACTACTCGGAAAGTGTCGGGCGTGTCGGAAAGTTCCCGATGTATACTCGATTGTTGGAGGCATGTGCCTCGGTGAGAGTCTGCGCTTATTATGCGCACATTGTTGGATGAGAATAGGCATGCAGAAAGGAAAAGATGCCGAAGCTATTCCAACCTATCCCAACCCCAAGTACGACGAGTTTGGGTCTTATTATAACCGTCGTGACGGTTCAGTTACAAATATCTACGTCATGCCCTGCGGGAGTAGGTCAGCGAAAGGGTGGATATCTATCTCCATTATAAACCGAATGTGCTGAACAATTATTCAATCTCACTCCACCATCGACCGATGACCTCACCCGTGCCCAATGCCAACAGTCGTGCGCATCAAGAGCCATGTACAGTACAGTTCTCCCAAACAAGTGTGAGCGTACCACCCCGTGAGCCTGGAGAATGACTGGGTTCTATGCAAGGCTGCGTTAAAGAAGAGTAGCAAGATGTTGTCTCTATTGAGCCTCGGAGGGTGCATCAATACTACGTTAAATTCATGATTATTTGGATGGTAAAGTGCATGGAATGTGATGTGCTAAACCTCTTGAGGGACCCCCATCTGCACAAAACGAGTCGGATCGAACCACCCATGACGTCCAAGTCCATTGAAAATAGTTGAATTCGGATGGTACTGAAATGACGATGCTCCATTTTGTGGGTCAACGACAAAGGGTAATCACAACCTCGATGTGATTTGAGTCATTGAAATTCGATATTTCACTGCCTACAACACGACTACCAGTAGTAGTATGACTTGAATCTAACCAGACCTTTACACCTCGACCGATTTTCAACCGCATCTTCTAGTAACGTCTGGTACGTGTCGTTCTGGACATTCGTATATGCTCTGTGCCCCAAAAGAAGCCGACAAACCTCCACATCTCCCCTTCTGGACGCCCAATGTAGTGGAGTTTCGTTGTCTTCGTCCAAGGCTATTGGATCTGCCCCGTGGTCAATGAGGAGTTGCGCAACTTCTACGCTCCACGCATAGTGCAACGGAGTCCGATTGCCGTCGTCATGGACGGTCACATCCGCGCCATGGTGGAGAAGAAGCTGGGCAACTTTCGCGCTCCGCACCTCGTGCAATGGAGTCCGCTTGCATTCGTCCTGGGCCGTTGGATCTGCACCGTGTTCGAGAAGGAGTCGAGCAACTGCGACATACCCTACTTGGTGTAATGGAGTCCGTTCGTACTCGTCCCGGGCTGTCGGATCTGCACCATGCTCGAGAAGGATACAAGCAACTCGCTCATTACGAGCATAGTGCAAAGGAGTCCGCATGTCGATGTCCTGGGCTGTCACATCTGCACGGTACTTGATAAGGACTCGAACCACATCAGCATCCTCTACCGAGTGCAATGGAGTGCGCTTGTAATTATCGTTGGCAGTCGCATCTGCGCCATGTTTGAGAAGGAGCTGGGCAACTTCTCGACTCCAAGCATTGTGTAAAGGAGTTCTCTTGTCGTTATCCTGTGCTATTGGATCTGCGCCGTGCTCAAGAAGGAATCGAACTGCTCCCTCATCCTTCGCTTCGTGCAGTGGAGTTCGCTTGTGGTCGTCCTTGGCAGTCGCATCTGCCCCGTGCTCAAGAAGCAGTCGAACGACCTCCATAGTCAGCGCGCGATGCAATGGAGTCATCTTGACGATGTCCTGCGCTGTCGCATTTGCACCATGTTCAAGGAGGAGCCGAGCAACTTCCGCGTTCCACCACACGAAGTGCAATGGAGTGCACTTGTAATCGTCTTGGGCAGCTGGATCTGCGCCATTTTCGAGAAGGAGTTCAGCAATTTCCACACTCCGCACATGGTGCAATGGAGTGCGCTTGAAATCGTCTTGGGCCGTCGGATCTGCACCGTGCTCAAGAAGTAGCTGAACAACTTCCACACTTCCCGCTAGGTGCAGTGGAGTCCTCTTACAATGATCTTGGGCGGTCGCATCTGCGCCATGCGTCAAAAGGAGCTGAGCAATTTCCACACTCCCCGCATGGTGCAATGGAGTCTCTTTGTCATCGTCCAGGGCTGTTGCATCTGCGCCGTGTTCAAGTAGCAGCTGAGCAATTTCCACACTCCGCACATTATGCAGTGGAGTCCGCTTTCGATAGCCCTTGGAGGTCGCATCTGCACCGTATTTGAGAAACAGCCGAGCAATGTCCACTGTCCACGCAAAGTGCAAAGGAATATTCTCGCGACAGTTTTGGACTGTTGCTTCTGCACCGTGGTCAAGAAGGAGCTGAACGACTTCCACACTCTGCGAATAGAACAACGGGGTCTGCTGGTAATCGTCCTGGGCTGTCGCATCTGCACCGTGCTCGAGAAGGACCCGAGAAACTTCCACATCCACCGCCAGATGCAATGGAGTGCACTTATTGACATCTTCAGAGGTCGGATCTGCACCATGCTCGAGAAGGAGCTGAACGATTTCCACATTCCGTGCAGAATGCAATGGTGTCTGCTTGTCCTCGTCCTGGGCTGTCGCATCTGCACCATGTTTGAGGAGGAGCCTAGCAACTTCTACACTCTGTGCATGATGCAATGGAGTCGCCATGAAATCATCTTGGGCAGTTGCATCCGCGCCATGCTCAAGAAGGAACCGAACAACTTCCACATCCCACGCCTCGTGCAATGGAGTCTTCCTGTAGTTGTCTTGGGCCATCACATCTGCGCCATGATCAAGAAGGAGCCGAACGTGGTCCACATTTCGCGCTCGGTGCAATGGAGTGCGCTTGTCCTCGTCCTGGGCGGTTGCATCTGCGCCGTGCTCGAGAAGGAGCCGAGAAATTTCCACACTCTCCGCTAGGTGCAATGGAGTCCGCTCATAATCGTCGCGGGCTGTTGAATTCGCGCCATACTCTAGAAGAACCTGAGCAATGTCCACGTTCTGTGCATTGTGCAATGGAGTCCGCTTGAACACATCCTGGGCAGTCGGGTCCGCGCCATGCTCAAGTAGGAGTCGAGCAACCCTCACGCATGACACCACATGCAATGGAGTTTCACCGTTCGAAACGCGGGAAGCGTTCACGCCTTGTGCACGCTCGATGACAAGGAACTCCGCAATGTCATATAAACCGTAGTAAGCAGCATAATGCAAGGGCGTCGCTGGTAGTCGTGATGACATTCTCTCCGTCTCATGGACATACAAGACGGAGGTGATTGGGATGTGGACCCAGACCCAGAGTGCAAGGTGTGGCATATTTGGGTCAAAGAGACGTTTCATCCCGTCTTGCACCTTCGGCCACACACCTTCAAACAGGGCATGGACCACCACGTACTCGGCAGCATATCTGACAAGTGGAAACTTCTTCAGAGAGTGGCGACTGATCGTCTTATCTAGGTGGAGGAGAGCCCCAAGACAGGCTTGCGTGACCGTCGTATGCGCAGATGTCATGGATACATGGTATCGGGAAATAATGTCACCGTTGGAGAGTCGGACCGACGTCAAATACTCCTTAACGGAGAAATGCGAAAATTCAATAACCTGCTGCTCATCTTCCACCGTGACAATGGAAAGAAGACTGGAGCACATAGACAGCACATCATTTCTTGGGTCTTCGAGACGCCAATCTGCAAGATACATGGGAATGGTCCCCGCATGGAAATCAACTGCAAGAATCTCCGCGAGCTCCTCGACACGAAGCGGACGGGAAGCTACCGCAACACATTCGAACAGATGGTGAGCATATTCCCAGTTTTGTTCATCGATATCTCGTAAAATCCGTTCGTATGTCCCATCTAGGGTCTCTGGTAATTCGTCAAGAGCATGTCGAATACGTGCCGGAATGCAGCGTCGAAGGTAAACAAGCTGACAGAAAACCCATAGGAACCTACATGACGCGCATCAGGGTAGGGTCCTAATGATGCATGATATTATGGCCTTACATTCCCTTAGCTTTCTCGTTCAGCACATCAACAACTAGCTTCTTGTCTGCGGCCTTCCATCTTTGCATCATTGCGTCCGTGTTCACGACTGACTTGATATACTCGACGATGTCCTGCATTTGACCTCTCTCGCTGTGCAGGGAAATGGATCGGAAAGCCAAAGGATCCAGGACAGGTCTGATATCAGCCTCCGGTCGACTCGTGACGCAGATGTGGAGATTCGGAATTTTTAAGTTTACAAGCGCTGCTACGAGGCCTAAGACCTCTTCCCGGGGGGATGGCATGCCAGTTGTGTTCGGTAGCTCGTCCAGCGCGTCCACGACTACGAAAATAGGGGCTTCCCGCGATACTTGCAACATACGGATGAAACAATGTAGAAGTTCATCGTCGCCAGGATCCTGAGAACCACGACCATGTGCGAGATAGAAGTCGGAAAGAACATCATAATAGGAATCGGACTGATCGCAAAGCTGGACAAGGAGGGATGAAAGCAATTCACGTCGGTCCTTCTTCTTGTCCTCCCTGAAATCACAATAGAAAAATGCGAGTGATATTTTTCCTGATTTGCGCATCTCGTTGATGTCCTCGATGATTGCCGAACTGGGAAATAGTTATGTCACTGAAGCAGAAATATCCGGGGTTGGACTCACCAAAGCACGCTCTTCCCTGATCCTGCTATAGAGTAGTATCAGCCTCAGCGAAGGCGTGAATGTCCAAAATACGGACGTTTTCCATGAATCCACAAAAGTGAGCTGTGACCAGATGATTTCCACTCAGAATAGGTCTTGCCTTCAAGGAACCATGTCGCCGTTTTAATATGGCGTGACTTGTGTGCAGCATTGTGGTTTTTCCACGGATCAGGTGGAGAGAGCCAATTTCGGAGGTCTTGCCACAATGTTTCGCCTGCGACACAAGTCTCAGCATCCCCAATCAATGACATGGAGAGACAACCGACGATTGGCATCGGCTTTATTCACGTCACTCGCATTTTTCGGCGTCCTCTCTATGATCGAATCAGATATGACACAAGTTTATCACGGCCAGCGGGACGTACTTCGAGTTGCCCGGGGACTGCTCGCAGATGTCTTGCCATCTAGAGGAATGAACATCCAGCCACGTGTGAGTGTCGAGTCGACCGGTGTTTCCACACCTTTCATAAATACGTTTATTTTCTGATCAATACCGTACACGACCGCGAGAGTCTGAGCTCCAGTCGCCCGGGACTCTTCCTGAACCAGTCTATCGAGCCGCTGAAGTGCATCTTCCACCTTGCTATCCCCCAAGAGCTTCTTTAAAAATTTCTCTACCATCCATTGAGCCAAAGAAGTATCGAATGCATGTGAAGGGCTTACTCAGTCGCCCCTGTTTCACCTCTTTCGTCTCCAGAGCGAGTGTCGAGATAAGCTCCACAATTATTTCAATAACTACTTCTGTTATGGCAGGTGTGGGGGGTATCTTGACATAAATATCAAGTCGGTTCAGGAACTTTCCGATGCACTTGAGCAGGTTGAGCAGTGAACTGAAGCTGGCGTTAACGCTTTCGATGGTCTGATAACCTCGAGCGTCACAAAAGCATACTCATATGAACTGTGAAGGACACATACTGCAAAGAGAATAGCGAGGCTGGCGAATATTGCTTTTGCTGGCGGAAATGGCTATCAGAAAATGATAAGCATAACCACAGATACACATCAGTCGACGGCGACGTACTACGCTGATACTGTCCCGAAGGATCGAGTTGGTGGATATGGCATGGAGAACAGGGACAGCACGTTTGAGCAAATTCATGACCTTTCCATCTTCTCGAAATTCACGGAACGCAGACACTTGGGTTTGAAAAAAGGCAGTTATGGACTCCACAGAGTGGCATGTTTCGAGTTGCTTTGCGAGAGGATGGTCGACTAATTTTGTCCCCGTCTGTGTTTCATAGTTTTGGAGGGCAGCGTCGAAGAGTGATCTGAAACGAGAGGAACTGGATGGGTCATCCATCAGTAGGGAGGAGACAATCGCCGCTCATGGCTGAGGCGTGTCTGCATCTCCCATAGACAGATAGCCGCCGAGAAAAGTTTTTTCCCACACGGACGGCGCGGTAAGGCAGTGGGCAGGTTATGGATGGACATTCGTAATGTTGAGATAAAGAGTAGCCGAAGCGTTTGACGCGTCGGCCCAAACTGTCCGGGCGGCCCACAGGCCCGGACCACATAAGCGTTTCAGCTCAGTTGCTGAAACGCGATAACAGAAACCGCGACCACCACCAGGTCCGGATTTTCCCACGGCAAAGCCGGGGCAAGGATAGGCAGTGAGGATGACAGTGAGCTCTGCAAGGCCAGAGCCACCCGTCCGAGCCCTCGTAAAACTACGACCCCCCCAGACCAACCAAATAATAATCGACTGGGCCACCTAGCCAAAAACTAAATACACTGCACACTCACTATGTACCTAGCTAGCGTAACCTGCAATAAAGACCCCATCCCACTTTAGCACGCAAACCATACCTCACAACCACCAAATCCCCCAACTAACATACAACGCCAGCTCTCGCCGTGAACAACCCAACCATTCCCCCCTTCCTTCCCCCCACTCACCGACCGCCACCACCAACACCATGCCACCACAACCACATGGTACCCGAGCACGACCCAACCCCCCCCATAACCAACATGTCTTTCACCACCCGAAACAAACTTCCTTTGTCCCCAAGAACTTAAACCAACAAAGCACGAACACCACCCCCTCAGTCAACTCGACCCCCCACAACGACGATCTAATGTCCCCCTCCATCTCCAAACAGCAAACCACCAAAACCTCCACGGCCGCCAGGGTAGCCCTTACCACCGGCCCCGCAGCCTCCTCCACTGATGCCAGGAAAAATAAACGAAAACACCAAAGTACGCTACCTGACTAAACCGTCGCTCCCCACCACAACTAACCCCCCCAACCAGACACACCAGCTGGCTCACCGAATGAGCCTGACACGCCACTCGCTGTCACTCCACTCTCAATCACAACCATCTCTGTCCCAGTTGATGCCACCTACAAGGGCTCTACCGCCCCTGCCACGCCAATTGTCTCATACTCCTCCACTGAACAAAGCGTCACCCCTCCTCCTCTACCGATCAACTCCGCTTTGAGCGATTTCTCCATCTCCCCCCCTTTCCTCTCCCTCCCCACAATCGAACTCCACCCCAACCTGGCAGTCTACTCCCAATGGCTCGCCCACTGACGACATCACCATGGAAGACCACTCCATCCCTGCCCCTCATCCTCTCCCCTGTGAGGAGGACACCACCCCTAAGCGCACTAGCCCATGCTCCCCCTCAAACTCCACATCGGATGGCAGCACACACGACCTTCTAATGTCCCCCGTGACCATGGACACCATCACCAGAATGCAAAACCGCCTTGAGGCCATTGCCAAACGCACCCATAACAAGACCAACAACCGGGCCCCCCAACGGGGCCCGACCGACAAATACACTGCCTGCGCCAACTTTCCCACCGTGCATGACGCCCACCCGGCGGCAGCCCTTGACTACATTGACGTTAAGTGTGCAGTAGACTGGGTTCAACGCCCCGGCGAGAAGCTCCTCGCCATCCCCTTCGACAGTGAAGCCAACGACCTACATGCCCACCATGCGATAAAGAGCAAACTCTTCACAGCCACAACTGAAATCACGAAAGCCAATAACCTAGGCATATCTGGCCCTATCCCTAGCCAAGATGCACGACGCGCCCCCACCTCCTTCCTTATCTACAACCTTACAGTGTCCCAAAAAGACACCCTACTTGAACGCGGCGTATGGTCCTCCACGAACCTCACCTTCCGTGTATCAAGCCTCTACCCCCCCTGCCCGGACTTTCTCTTCACCATCAGTGGCTTCACCACCCACGTCATAGGCGACGTCCAACAGGCAGTACAGAAAGTCTGGATGGACCAACTAACCCACACCTTTATCCGCGACACAGTCAACACCTTTGACCCCCACGATAGACCTAGCGTAGCCTCCTCCATACACCAATTCCTCAACTCCATGAGGATCGCCTGCCTGGAAATCAAAACCAGTGGCGGCGAACTTGCACCGCAATTCAACATCTACTCCTCAGGCACCCTCATCACCCAAGACGATCTCTGGTTCACTCTCAGGGATTTCCTCGCTAGCCGCACCTACACGACCTCACTCCAAGGTGACGGCGACAACAAAATCACCCCCTTCCACTGCAGCATCTGCCACAGCGTCGACCACCCGAGAGGCTTATGCCCATTTCCCAGCATCAAAGGCTGGAACAGCCCTAACATCCGCCCAAGCGCCAACTACGCGCCCACTAGGGGTGGCCCTCCCAAGAGGGGAGGAAGAGGACGCGTCCCTCTCCCCCACCTGAAACGTGACTAAGCCACATCACACATGAAAGAGTTTGCTTGAAAGAATCCTTCTGAAAGATCCGTTCATACTCCTCCCTGCTTTTCCTAATGCCACCATTGAGTAACACTACCCACATGTCCTAATACGACCGAATAAAAAGCTGTTTGTGACCCCCCTCTCTGACTCATACTTTCTGCCTCCCCCATGAGCTCCCCCCATAACCAAACCCCCCACGTCCAGCCTGCCGGACAGACCGGACCCCCCGCACAGGGCATACCCACCCAAAGTAACCCGTGCCATCAGCAGACACCTGCCACCGACCCTAACCCGGGTAGTCAGCACCAACGCCCTAACCACCCGACTTAGGGCAAATATTAACATCGCTACCCTCAATGTCAATGGCTTCTCAGCCCCCACTAACAACCTCAACGGACCAGAAAAATGGTCTAGCATATACCAAACCATGAAAACACACAAAATAGCCATACTAGCCCTCCAAGAAACCCACCTTGACGACGCCCGCCTCAACGAAATCCGCACATGCTTCAACTCGAGACTGGAGATTTTTGCCTCTATGAACCCCAACTCCCCCCGCTCCTCAGCCGGTGTAGCGTTCGTCATAAATAGAAAACTTATTAATCCTATAAACTGTACCCACCTTGAACTAATAAAAGGACGAGCCCTCGCACTCAAAATAACCTGGCACGAATCGGAGGAGACTGTACTCCTTAACATCTATGCCCCGACTGATAAGAATGTCCATCACACTTTCTGGAACGACATCAAAAACCAGAAAACATACACTCTGTCAAAGAAAACCCCGACTTCATGCTGGGTGATTTCAACGCCACAGAGGACGCCCTAGACAGAGCCCCGGCCCATATTGATAACCCTACCGCCACCTCAGCCTTAAGAGAAACTCGACTCCGATGGAACCTCCGGGACATCTGGAGACTCTTAAACCCAACCCAAAAAGCCTTCACATACAGATCAAGCACTGCAACCCACCAGATAAGCTCAAGACTTGACAGGATATATGTATCGCAACCGACAATACCACACACCTCTAACCTCAAAATTGAACCATCATCAGTCCACACGGACCACTGGCTCGCCGCAGCAAACTTCGCACCCCACGAATCCCCCCTCATAGGAAGTGGCCGATGGACTTGGCCTCTACACTCACTCCAAAATGCCCAACTTATCGACGCAATCTCAGCCCGAGGACGACGCCTAGAGAGAGACCTAGAAACATATAATAGATCACATGCGCCAGACCGGAGTGTCGAAAACCCACAAACCCTGTGGAAAGGATTCAAAGATGACATAAGAAACCTAGCGAAAGAACACAACCGTGAAAAGACGTACAGAAGAAAATCCAGAATACTGAGACTACGAAAAGACCTCAAGGATCTAACCACGCGCCCCGACCTAGACTCTAATGACAACCTGAGAGTGAATGAAGCCTTTCTAGCGAATGAACTAGCCCACCTAGAACGCACCACAGCTCGCCACAACAAAGAGAACTTCAAAGTGAGACTAGCTGAGAACGGTGAATCCCTGGGAGGTGCCTGGTCAACCATAGCCAAGAAACTAAACCAAGGGACTTAATAAGACGACTTAAAATCCCCCACTCCACCCCTCCCCAATACGAGCGCTGCTCGAAAAGGATGGCCCAACTAGCACGAGACTACCACGATAACCTCCAGGAAGGAATCCTCAATACCCATGAAATGACTGAACAAATCCTAGACGAGTTCCTCAGTAAAATTCCAGAAAACCAAAAACTTGACGAGATTACCTCATTGATTATTAACCAACCTATTGAACAAATGTATGCCGAACACGCCTTGAGCCTCTCGAAGAACCACTCAGCCGCCGGACTAGATGGCTGCCCATATGAACTATGGAAAAAACTCCAATCTCACCACGATGAGAAATCCAAACTGAATGAAGAAAGCTTCGACATCATCAAAACACTCACGACCGTACTCAATGACATCCAAGAACACGACACAGACCCCAGTGCCCACTTTGCAGACGGCTGGATGTGCCCTATATTTAAAAAGAAAGACCCTACTGATATCAGCAACTATCGACCAATCACCCTACTGAACACAGACTACAAACTACTCACCAAAGTTCTTGCCATACAACTAATGGAACCAATCCCCAACCTAATCCATGAAGACCAAGCTGGGTTCATCCCAAAACGCGCAATTTTCGACCATATACGACTTGCCAAAACAATGATAAACTATGCGGAAATCACAAAAACGAACGGCGTGATCATAGCATTAGACCAGGAAAAAGCATATGACAGAATAAAACACACGTACCTATGGAGAGTGCTAGAAACCTTCAACTTCCCCGAACGATTCATCAAAACCGTCAAAGCCTTATACCAAAATGCAACGACACAAGTCACCATAAACGGAGAACTAAGCCCCCCTTTCCAAGTCACCAGAGGCGTCTGACAGGGCGACCCGCTATCCTGCGCACTTTTCAACCTAGCCATCGAGCCACTTGCATGTCGAATTAGACAAGACACTCACCTACAGGGGATAATCATCCCAGGAGTGCGAAACAACCCAAGAATCAAACTGTTCGCGGATGACACAACCCTATACCTGAGCGACTGAGACCGCTTTGACCACACAGAACAAATCCTAAACAACTGGTGCAAAATATCAGGTGCAAAATTCAACATAGAAAAGACTGAAATCATACCAATTGGCACCGAAAACTACAGATGACAAGTAGCTGCGTCCAGGAAAATTAACCCAGATGACCAACCATTCCACGAGCGCATCCACATAGCCCAGGATGGAGAGTCTGTGCGAATGCTGGGAGCATGGATCGGCAACGGTGTCGATCAAACAGACCCCTGGGAACTGATTATCGACAAAATCAAAAAAAGCCCTAGACCACTGGGGCAGAACCCACCCATCCTTACACGGACGAGGAAAAGTCATCCAAGCAATTGTGGGGGGACTCACCCAATTCCTCACCAGAGCCCAAGGAATGCCCGAACACATTGAAAGCACACTCACCAAAATAATAAGAGACTTCATATGGGGAGACGACTCCTCCCCAAAAATAGCGCTCCCGACCCTCTATAGACCAATTGACGAAGGAGGCCTTAACCTAATGGACCTCAAATCCAGAAACGAAGCAATAGAGGTCATGTGGGCGAAAACATACCTAAACTTCTCCAATACTCGCCCCATGTGGGCTGAGGTCACTGATATAATAATCAACGCCGCGGCCCCCCCCAAACATCTCGGGACAGGCCAAAGTAAACTCTTTCCTCCAAACATGGAACCCACCCATGAGAGGACACCATGCGGCCCTGCTGAACGATGACATATCAAGAATGCTCCGCACCATAAGAAAATATAACACATACCTAGCCCCCATCCGCCTGTCCCTCCAACTAAAAAACCAGCTCCCCGCATGGTACCACCCCGTTGCAGAAGCACTACCCCTCACGTCCAGTGCCGCCAAATGCCTCCTAAAAAACCACATCATCAACTCTGTAACCCACCTCATCCACACCTCACGCCGCCTTCGGGAACAACGACTGAACCCTCCTCACCTAGCTTCTCCCCACTGCATTTGCCAAGACTGCACGGAAGACAAACAAAGAGGCTGCCGCAATCCCCACGAGTGTGCCCTAGATGCGCTAAATCGCATCCACTCAATCTCAACAAAATTTAATCCGTTAGACCCAGGTGACTTACACGATAACCTGTCCCTAACACCGTCAAGAAAAACGCGAAACAAAGACGCTAGAGCAAACAACGACACATAAGATTCGACCCGACAATAACAAGTAAAACTAACCTGTCTGAATGTTTCCGAATCTTCGTAGACCCTAAATTGATATCCAAAAATCCAGCACGCAGATACTACACAAGAGGAATCAACCCACGACATGCAGGCGTAAGCGTCTACTCAGATGGCGCAAGTTTTAAAAACGGAAAGATGGATGCTCACTGTGGTAGTGGCATATGGTTTGCCCCAGAAGGCGAACGGAACAGCAAACGGAATAGGGCCCTGAGAATACCCGGACCCTACCAATCCAACCAAGTCGGCGAAATTGCAGCCGTGATTGCTGCCGCTGAATCAGTCCCCAAATTCTGGCCTCTAAGAATCATAACAGACTCCAGATATGTAATAGACGGACTTACTACATACCTCCCACAATGGGAAGACAACAGCTGGATCGGGGTTAAGAACGCAGAACTGTTCAAAAGAGCCGCATATACACTGAAAAGTAGAATCGCTACCACCGACTTTCAATGGGTCAAAGGGCATGATGGAACCATGGGAAATGACGAAAGTGACCGTCTTGCTAAGCTGGGCGCCATGAAGGCAGACACCGACCCCCTTGATCTCACAATCCCGAATGAGTTCAACCTCCTAGGGGCGAAACTAGCAACCATATCGCAGAAAATAGCATACCTTGGCATCAGAAATCACCACACCCCTACTCCACGCTCATCGACCACAAGAAACCTGCAAACCACGAGACTAGCCATAGCGGACTTCAATGACGCCCTTGAAACAGATAATACCATTTGGATGGGAATGAGAAAGAAGTCCATCCGTACCCGCGTCCAACAATTCCTATACAAATCAATGCACGCAACATACAGAATAGGCCCTCAATGGAGGCACATACCAAATTATGAAGATCGCGAATTCTGCACCACATGTAATGTCCCTGAATCAATGGAACACATACTGGTCTCTTGCGAAGCCACACCCCGAAGAACCATCTGGTCCCTAGCGAGAGAACTGTGGCCACACACGCAACACCTTTGGCCTAACATCAATCTAGGCACCATACTAGGCTGTGGATGCCTCACCTTCCCTAACCAAAATAACGAACCACACCACAACCAAAACCACCATGGACGCAAACAAAAAGGAGCCAACCGCCTCCTCCAAATATTAATCTCAGAGGCGGCACACCTAATCTGGGTCATGAGGTGCAAACGTGTAATACAAGAACGCACTCACCAAGAAGGTGAAACCCACACAAGGTGGCTCCATGCCATCAACACGAGGCTCACCAACGATAAAATTACCGTAACGCTCATCAAAAGAGATAAAAGGGCCTTCAAGTTAGTGAGGGACACCTGGGAACATGTCCTCAGGAAAACAATGGACCTCCCGAATGACTGGATTTTCAACCGTGAGGTTTTAGTGGGTAGGAGGCTACGGTAAGTTTCTCAGCCAGCTGACAGCGTATCCTGAGTCCCACACTGCCCCCATACCGGCAACCCCCGGGGGGTGTGTGTAAATGCATTTCACCCTCACATCCGGTCTCCGCACCGGCTACAGCGTGTCAGATAGAGCTGAATTAACTTTCTCCTGCTATCTTACCCTTATTAAGGTAGTTCTGTACCCGTAACTACCTAAATAAAACGCTATCCAAAAAATGAAACGCGATAACAAAATTGATAGTGTGATCTAAGACAATCGGTAGCTAGCACATAACGATCGTGAAAACAATTTGATAGTTACTACAGACAAAATAATTTGGGACGCTCTCAGATACTTAAGAGCATCGTACATACAGTAGATACTTCAGTTTCTTCTCACAGAAACTGAAGTAAGTACTTACTATCTCACGATCTTATCAGTAGCTGATTACGTGTTGTAGTATCACTTTTATTAGGTAAATATGACACAAGGAGTTTCTTCTCACAGAAACTGAATATCACTTTTATTAGATCTATTACGATCTAATCTACCTTATCACTGCACGATTCAACAGGTTATGGGCCCTGCCCACTACTAAATTCCCAAGACAGAAATCCACATATAAGCTCACACAGTCTATCGACACATTCTCTCCCCTTCACGAGCCACTGTTCATCAGAATGACACCCCATACTTTCGGTACTTGGATCGAAGTTTTGACCCACGCGTCAGGGGTACTGATCGGATTTCTAACATCTGGCACGCGTATTTGCTCCACTTGCCCAGATTGGCTTTATCACCCCATTTACCTAATCGAATCACACAGCACCTCGCCTAATGTTTACGTTCCCTCCTCGATCTTGATCACTCGCTTGGTCATCTCACTTACTGGCCATTACCCCATCGCACGTCGCATTACAGTTACAGATGATAGCCCCTCCAGCAATACTTCTTAGGACGCTGAGGGAGAACTCTTTTAGACGCACGCGCTCCTGAAATATACATCCAGATGGTCACATCGGCAGTAACAAAAATGACACTAAATTGTATACTTGCAAGCTCAAGTGGGAGGAACTCAAACGCGCATACGGCGGCGTCAGATCAATGTCAAGCGTTCTACACATGGGCATCCCTTACACGCATATTCCTAGATGTTAAACGACACACATCAGACATTCCCGCGATTGCAACAAACGATGCATGGATCACTCTCCAATATAACCATTTATTCATATTGAATCTTCATTTCACGTTACCCAATGCTTACTCGGCTGTCGCGTTGACAAATTCTAGCCTCCGGCGCTCCGATGAACATTTCCCACACGATCCAGGTACGGATCAAAATGAAGATGGTTGTCGGGCCGGCCTCTCCGCCTCACAAAATATAGTCATTCCGGTAAAGACACACAATGCTACGTCCGAGATACAATGCTGCTATTGCAATAAACTTGGACACGCAGTCTGGACTACCGGAAGGAGAAGGCGACGAATACAAAAGTGACAGGCACTGACAGAAACATCAGAGCGTACATAGTGGGCAATACTGCTCCTATCACCGAGGTATCGGACGTCCGATGAATATGAGATTCTGGTTTCCCTTTTATGCAGCAACTAGATCTTGATCGACTACGGAGCTCCTCATCATATTAGTCCGTTCCGGACCCCCGACTTCGTTATTTGCACTCCGGCCTCCAAATCCATTACTCTGGGAGGTTATACAGTCATCAGACAGATTGGGACTGGATCTGCGTCCGTCCTGCTGGCCGGAAGGCCTTGGAGATATCCTTATTAACTCTCATAGACATTCTACATGTACCGAAGGCTGATGCATGCGACTACACAGTGTGCGCGCTACTTTGGAACGAGGGATGCATCACATACACTCAAGAGGGGTGTTCAAATTTACACATCAAAGATCGGAAGATCGCGCACAGCTGGCTGGAGAACAATCTATTGTGTATTAATTTCATAACTCCAGCTCTACAAGTGCAAAGAAGTGTCCTATCATTCCACATCCAGCATCAGCGCATGAGGCATATGTCCACACGCGCGTTAATCTATTACTGTGATTCCAGTACCCGGATCTCGCTTGGCTTTACGGATCGCGATCAGTTATCCTGTCCGGAGTATACACTTGGCAACCGAATGCTTCTTTTCTGGGTTTCCCCTTAGCGATCGGATCCTCGGCTACAAGATTATAGCACCTTAGCCGATCTGCTGCACGCGAGACCAATACGAGGCGCTAGCTATTGAGGCAACGCGCGCTCACATACTTATCAGTTCAATGAGGGATCATACATAGATTAACAATGCCAGATTTACCACAGGAGAATAGAGTGCCGGATAGATGGAATCGGACCCTTGAAGACAGAACGCGTTCAAAAGTTACACGGCGCTGGTCTCACTCTCGGGTTCTGGAGCTTAGTACTAACGCTGCCGTCCATACTAATGATCGGACTCCATCACACATTCTCTGTGCACGCACACTTCATACACTGTGAACGGACGGACTGACTCCGGTCGTCTCACAATTCCGCCTTCTTTAGATGTAGGGCATATGTCTACACGCCTGACCATCGCGATCTTATCGCACGACAAGCACATACTGCATAGCCAGGGGACATGTTACAGACACTGCTCCGCCTGCACAACTCTTGGTCCCTACAGGACCGGTGACATTCTCTGCCTTAATTTCACATGAACCGGATCGTCGGCACTTTGTTCCGCGCCTCCGGAAACCCCATTAGATTCCCTCACACCACACTCACTATACCTTACCCCGCCTATACAGCCAATTACACGCGTTCCGCCATACCGTTTACGCCATCCTCACTCAGCATTATTGGAACAATTCATTGGTCCACCGCATCCGCTCTCAGTTACACATCTTGGGTCTTATTCGCGTCCGCGTTCTGAATGTCTCGGAGGGACTGCACACACAGATCCAAGAGGGCGCTTATCACATACGGCTCGGCTACGCGGAAGCAATCACTGGGCTACACATTGGGAAGGCACTTTATCGGATTTTGCCGATGAGTGGCAAGTCGCGTATCCATACGTGATCAGCGCGCTTGCGAAAAATGGTCCCTGGGATCTTGTCGATCTTATCGGAATGGGTGTGCAGCACGCACATTTCGCGCGCGTTTCAGTTGCACAGGGGTTCACCCAATTTACAAGGCATTGACATCGATGAAACCTTCTCACCAGTAGCCAGGTCCGAGTCTTAGCGACTCTTGTTCAGCGTTGGCCACGCTAACATATGGATCGGGAGATCCGAGGACGTCTTGTCGACGTTCGTCATCGGCTCACTGGGTGAAGAAGATTAGAATTATTTGGAGCAATCGCAAGGTTTCATCACACCAAAAACACTTTTTGGTCTTACACAGGCCTCTCGTACATGGGACCTACGTTCTCATGGAGTCCTTAGTGACTTGCATTCAACTTATCTCGGCTGCGCGCACACGCATTCTCATGCGGACATATGTCATCGCCAAGACGCGGGGGGATCCACTATCATTATCATTTTGCTCCACTATCATTTTGCTTCACATCCTCTCTGCCGATGACATCATTATCTTAGGCAACCCTCGCGGTCTCGACGCTCACATCTACGGGCGCAATATCTATCTTTGTCTATGCGCTATGAGTTGACAGATCTAGCCAAGATCGCATCATACCTTGGGATCCGCATTACACGCGATCGCTCGGCTAACACAGACATCGATCAATCAAGGCACATCTCGGATTTCTTCGGGATGGCGGATTCCACTCCGCTTCTGTAATCTCGGAGGTCTCACCTTGGGATGGCGGACTTCCGTTCCGCTTCCGTATTCCGCTCCGTTCCGACGCGGAAATCCGTTTGATCAAGCACTCCGGAGAAGCAACGCCTATGGCGACTAGGCAATATATTAATGTTTTAACAGCAGCCTCCCCTATGTGCAGATCTGAACACTCTATAGACAGTCTTATCAACTCTGCGTCCACACGCGTTCACCTTTCCTTTTGGAGTCTCTCGACTCACAGTCTTATCGACTCACCCACTCGTTCACCTTTCCTTTTGGAGTCTCTCGACTCACAGTCTTACCGACTCACCCACTTGATGGTCTACCAAGATGCACGCACGCCACGTGCGAATGCATTCCTTCGTCACTGGGTTAGGTCTCATCTGATCCAATCTACTGACTGTCTAGATCACGGGGGGATGTTGAGATAAAGAGTAGCCGAAGTGTTTGACGCGTCGGCCCAAACTGTCCGGGCGGCCCACAGGCCCGGACCACATAAGCGTTTCAGCTCAGTTGCTGAAACGCGATAACAAAATTGATAGTGTGATCTAAGACAATCGGTAGCTAGCACATAACGATCGTGAAAACAATTTGATAGTTACTACAGACAAAATAATTTGGGACGCTCTCAGATACTTAAGAGCGTCGTACATACAGTAGATACTTCAGTTTCTTCTCACAGAAACTGAAGTAAGTACTTACTATCTCACGATCTTATCAGTAGCTGATTACGCGTTGTAGTATCACTTTTATTAGGTAAATATGACACAAGGAGTTTCTTCTCACAGAAACTGAATATCACTTTTATTAGATCTATTACGATCTAATCTACCTTATCACTGCGCGATTCAACACGTAAACGTACAAACAAGCAACCTCCAAACGTTGCAAGTGGCATGAAGGACGGGGAATAACGCAAAGTATATATAGATCAGAGCAACAAAGATCCCACCTCGACATTTAATGGTCGAACTTGACAGGAATCGCGTACGATGTATACCACTGACCCACGCGGAACTGTTCGGATACCTTGACTTGTAACCATTTTGTCCCATTGTTGGGAACCCCGGCTCACTTTCTTCAATGCCGAGGCACGCACCATGGAGTGTCACTATGTCCCTTCAAGTCAGATCCATCTCGCTATAGGACTTGTTTTAAAACGTTCCTCTCACCGCTCGACAGCCCTATAACGATTATGTGCCAGTGTGGGACGGAGGCTAAGCGTGGCGTGGCCGGGAAACGATCCGGCTCGCTCCCCCCCCGTCGTTCAGCCATCATGGCTTGCTCAACACAATAGGCATTCGTCACTCTTTCTCACATTGAGCGCTGAGCCCCGGCATGGAATTGACCGAAATTGGGCCATCCCACGGTGGGAGCAACACGTCTTGCAGTGCCACTCAACCTCCATTCCTAGTGTGACCGTGCAACATAGTACAAGACAACAACGGCGCTGCGACCGTTAATTCCATAACCTGTTCACCAGACTGTGCCCCACACCCTACACGACGGTTTACCTGAAGCTTACCTGACCTTCGCCCCTCGACCGATTTATCTCTGCCTCTTCAAGCAGGATCCTGTAAGCACCGTCCTGAGCGTTCGAATACGCGCTGTGCCTGAAAAGGAGCTGAGCCACTTCCACGTCCCCTCTTCTTGATGCCCAATGCAGCGGGGTCTCGTTGTCACAGTCCAGGGCTATAGGATTCGCGCCGCGATCGAGAAGGAGCCGGGCGACTTCCGCGCTTCGCGCCTCGTGCAACGGCGTGCAACTGTAGTTATCTAGGGCCGTCGCATCCGCGCCGTGATCAAGAAGTAGCTGAGCACGTTCCACGCCCCCCTCCTCGTGTAATGGCGTGCGCATGTTCTCGTCCCGGGCCGTCGCATCCGCACCGTAGTCGAGAAGCAGTCTGACAAGCTCTGCGTTCTCGGCCTCGTGCAGCGGTGTCCGCTTGTGGTCGTCCTGGGCCGTCGCATCTGCCCCGTGCTCGAGAAGGAACTGAGCAACTTCCACGGCGCTGCACGCGTCGTGCAATGGTGTCCGCTTGTAGTCGTCCTGGGCTGTCACATTCGCGCCATGCTCGAGAAGGAGACGAGCGACTTCCACACTCCGCGCCTGGTGCAAGGGAGTCCGTTGGGAGTCGTCCTGGGCTTTTGCATCTGCGCCCCGCTCGAGTAGAAGCCGTGTAAGTTCCGCGCTCTCCGCCTCGTGTAGTGGAGTCCGCGAGAAGCCGTCCCTTGTTGTCACTTCCGCGCCGTGGTCAAGAAGCAGCCGGGCATGTTGCACACTGGACACGCTATGCAATGGAGTCCGATTGTAGCTGTCCTGGGCTCTCGCATCTGCGCCATAGTCGATAAGGAGTTGAGCAAGTTCCGCACTCCCCGCTTCGTGCAATGGTGCCCTTTGGGAGCCGTCCTGGGCCCCCGCATCCGCGCCATAGTCGAGGAGGAGACGAGCACGTTTCAGGCTTTTCGCCTCATGTAACGGAGTCCGGTCGTAGTTGTCCTGGGCCCTTGCATCTGCGCCATACTCGAGAAGCAGCCGAGTGACTTCCACACTCTCCGCCTCGTGTAACGGGGTCCGCTTGGTGTAGTGCTCTTGGGCTGTCGGGTCCGCACCGTGCTCAAGAAGGATCCGAGCACGTTCCGGACTCCCCGCATCGTGCAAAGGGGTCCGGCAGGAGTCGTCCTGCGCTGCCGCATCTGCGCCGTGCTCAAGAAGGAGTCGAGTGAGTTCCACACTGCACGCCGTATGCAACGGAGTTCGGTTGTAGTCGTCCCCGGCTCTCGCATCTGCGCCATGCTCGAGAAGGAGTTGAGCGATTTCCACGCTCTCTGTGTCGTGCAATGGAGTCCGATTCTGCTCGTCCCGTGCTGTCGCATCTGCACCACGCTCGAGGAGGAGTCGAACAACTACTACACTCCTTGCCTCATGCAATGGAGTCCGGTAAAAGTGATCCTTTGCTCTTGCATCTGCGCCGTGTTCAAGAAGGAGCTGAGCAACTTCTACATTCCACACCTGGTGTAATGGTGTCCGCTTGCCGCTGTCCTCGGCTGTCGCATCCGCGCCATGCTCGAGAAGGAGCCGAGCGACCCTCACGCTCGATGTCACGTGCAATGGAGTCGATTTGTCGGAAAAGCCCTGGGCATTCACGTCTTGCGAGAGCTCGATGACGAGAAACTCCGCAATGTCATGTAGCCCGTAGTAAGCAGCGTAATGCAAGGCAGTTCCTGGCGGTTGTGATGGGCTACTCGATGCCCTTGGTCGATGCAAAAAGGGGACTCCTGGATGGTATACCCACACCCAAACTGCAAGGTGTGGTCTGTCCGGGTCAAAGAGACGTTTCATGCCGCCTTGCGTCTTTGACCACACGCCCTCGAACCGTGCATGGTCCGCCAAGTGCTGGGAAGCATATCCGACCAGAGGAAGGCTCTTCAGTTTGTGGCGGTTGATGGTTTTGTCAAGCTGAAGGAGAACGCCAAGACAAGCTTGCGCAACGGTCGTGTGAGCAGGTGTCATGGATACGCGGTAACGGGAAATAACGTCTCTTGCTTTGGCAAGACGGGCCGACATCAAATACTCCTTTACGGAGAAGTGCGAAAATTCAATCACTTGTGAATTGCCCACTTGGACGATGGAAAGCAGGCTGGAGCACATAGACAGTACATCCTTTCCCGGGTCTTCGAGACGCCAATCTGCTAGGAACGTGGGAATGCCTCCTGAGTCGAAATCAACTGCAAGAAGCTCTGCAAGCTCTTCGAGACAAAGCGGACGAGAAGCTACCGCGATGAACTCGAAGACATGGTGAGCATACTCCCAGTTTTGATCCTCGATATCTCGTAAGATCCGTTCGTACGTCTCATCCACGCTCTCCGGGAGTTCTTCCAAAGCATATCGGATCCGTGCCGGGATACAGCGGCGAAGGAAAACCAGCTGACAGAAAACCCATCTGAACCTATGTGACGCGTATTTAAGGAGAATCATGGGTATGCGTGGTACCAAACCCTCACATGCCATCGGCTTTTTCATTCAGTACATTGATAACCAGCTCCTTGTCCACCGCTTTCCATCTTCGCATCGTCGGATTCGTGTTGACGACCGATTTGACATATTCGACGATGTCCTGCATTTGACCGCTCTCGCTATGTAGGGAAATGGAATGGAACGATAAATGCTCGAGGACAAGTTGGATGTCAGCCTCTGGTCGGCTCGTGATGCAGATATGGAGATTCGGTATTTGTAAGTCGACAAGCCCGGTAACAAGGTCGAGGACTTCTTCCCGGGGGGACGGCATGCCAGTCGTGTTCGGTAACTCGTCCAGCGCATCCACGACCACAAAAACGGGGGCCTCTCCAGAGGCTTGGGCAATGCGAATGAAACATTCTAGGAGTGCATCGCCGCCAGGATGTTGAGAGCCACGACGATGTGCCAGATAGAAGTCGGAAAGGATATCACAATAGGAATCGGACTGATCACAAAGCTGGACGAGGAGCGATGAAAGCAAGCCACGTCTGTCCTTCTTTTTGTCCTCCCTGAAGTCACAATAGAAAAAGGCGAGTGATGATTGTCCCGAATTGCGCTTCCTATTGATGTCTTCGATGATTGCCGAACTGGCCAATAATATGAGCTTGGTGAAAGAAAGGATATCGAAAACTGAATTCACCAAAGCACACTCTTCCCTGCACCCGCTACGAGACCGAAAATCGTCAGCCGCAGCGAATGGATAACGGGCCAAGGCACCGACGTTTTCCATGAATCCACAAAAGTGAGCTAGGGCTGCATGATTTCCATTCAGAATAGGTGTTTCCTTCGAGGAACCATGTCGCGGTTCCACGATGATGTGACTTGTAGGCCGTGTTGTGGTTTTTCCACGGATCAGGCGGGGAGAGCCAATTTTGAAGATCTTGCCGCAACTTTTCGCCTGCAAGGCAGCCTTAGCGCTTGTGGTCGGCGAACATGAAGAAACAACGGACGGTTGGCCTTATTCATGTCACTCGCTTTTTTCTGCGGAAATTCTATGACCAAATTAGAAATTCCACGGGATCATTGCGGCGAGTGTGACGTACTGGACGTTTCCGGGGCACTGGCGGCAAATGACTTGCCATCTGGAGAAAAGAACGTTCAACCACGCATGAGCGGAAAGTCTGCTTGGGACTGCGTACCGTCCAAGAGCACGTTGATTTTCTGATCAATGCCATAGACAATTGCGAGTGCCTGCGCCCCACTCGCCCGGGACTCTTCCTGGACGAGACTATCAAGCCGCTTCAGGGCATCCTCCACCCTGTTCTCCCCAAAGAGTTTCTTTACGAATTTCCCTGCGATCCCTTGAAGCGATCGTCAAATCGATGAACAAGGACTCACTCAATCGTCCCTGTTTCACCACATTAGTCTCCAGCGCAAGGGTGGAGATAAGTTCGATGATTATCTCCACAATTACTCCGGTCACTACCGGTGTAGGAGGGATTTTCGTGTAAACATCAAGTCGATCCAGAAACCTTCCGATGCATTCGAGCAAGTTGATGAGCGCGTCGAAGCTTGCACTAACGCCCTTGATCGCCTGATGTATCTGAAAATCACAAGGTCACCCTGGTAAGAACTGGGAAAGATGCATACTGCGAAGAGGATAGCGAGGCTCGCAAATATTGCCTTTGCCGGTGGGAATGGCTATCAAAAGATAAGAACGAGCATCGCGAGCGACACCGATCAATCCATGCCGACGTACCGCGCTGATACTGTCGCGAAGGGCGGAACACGTGGATAGGGCATGCAGAACAGGGACCGCAGATTTGAGTGAACGCATCATCTTGCCGTCGTCTCGAAATTCATGGAAAGCGGATACTTGTTCTTGAAAGAATGCGGTTATGGACTCCACAGAGTGGCATGTTTCGAGTTGCTTCGCGAGAGGATGGTCGACTAGTTTGGTCCCCGTCTGTCTTTCATAGTTTTGCAACGCAGCCTCGAAGAGTGGTTTGAACCGAGAGGGATTGGATGGATCACCCATGTTCCTGAATGAGTAGATATTGACTCAGGGCAAGGGAGGAGAAAATCGCCTGCAGGATGAGGCGTGTGCGTTGCATCTCAGCAGGGCCCTGCTGATATAGATAGCCGCCGCCTCGGAGAGGGGTTTCCCCACATGGGATCATGTCCAAATAAGGGCAGAGACATCGGTCTTCCCTCAGGGAAAGAGTGCCAACCTGCGCCGTAGTGTTCCCCATTTGCAGTGACCCCAGACATTGTCTCGGTGCCAGCCATCATGAAGGAGCCCGCGTGCGGACTCTGTGGGGCATCCGTCGCAGTCTGCCAGTACATAGCAGCCAGCTTTGGACTCTTCTGGTGGTGTCCGCAGGATTCGGATAAAGGCCGAAATGGACGAGGATGCCCTTTAACTGAAAAGTGAAGGATGAGAGTCGTACCTTTTTTTCTTACCAGAGTGGAGTGTCGTCGTCGGGCACCACATTTCTCAGCCACGCTCGCGTTCGTGCCTGCATCGGCTCTTCACACCTGGAAGAAGCATGAATGAAGAGGAGTCGAATAGGAATAGATGGAATAATGGCATAACCTGCGATGCAGAGACAGATGCTGCAGTATTCTACTCCACACAAAGCGAAGTAGGAACGAACCAAGAAGCCAACGACATGCTCTGTCGGTCTGTTGTGTAGCGAGACTATCTGATCTGATCTCAAAGGACGACTTAATGCTGATAATAATAGGACTTTTACCCAACATTGTCCCGTTGGTATTGTCTGAACCCCCGACTGCTAATGTATGCATATCTAATACACTACAGCAACAACTGCGCTGCGGCCATTAACTCCATAATAGTCCACCAGACGGGGCCCCGCCCTCTATTTCTAACCCTGTCAAGCTGGAGCTTGCATTCAACTATAAAAGGCCGGAGGTCTCTAGGAGTAAAACAATGCCTACAGCGCGGGATGACCGACGGGTCTTCGCGAAAAATAGACAGACGAAACGTACCGTGGACTGCCTGTGGAATACTGTGTTGAGTGAGGTCGACAGTCAGATTCGAATCTTTTGGAACCTCAAAATCTTCGTCCACCCCTGCGAGGCCTCTGACGAAGCCATTCCGCGCTCGAGCATACACGCCACGCCGGTCGGTTTTTTCACAATATTCAATCGGGGTCGCGACGTGGACTAGGAAGAAGTTGCTACCAGGACCCGCTTGACGGGTGACCGCATCGCGTACGGCCTGCCGGCCGGCTTCGTGAGGCGCAATGGGGGCCGCAATGACTGCGGCGCCAGCTCGTGCCAGCTCAGCCGCTACAAACGCTATTCGCTGCAGGTGAACGAGGCGCTCTTCCCGAGAAAGGGTACGGCCTGCGAACAGTCAATAACAAGACAAACGGGTGAAATGAATGTGATGACCTGGTTCGATCTCTTGACGGATTGAATCGTCTAGTAACAGTGACACACTTCGTCCACCTTGTTCGTTGAATACAGTTTGGAGAGCTCGAGCGACGGTGTCTTTGCCCGAATTGTACAGGCCGGTCAGGAAAATTACAAACCCTTGTTTCTCACGGGGAGGATAACTTTCTCGCAGGGTCTTCACAACCGCACTGCAGCAACGTGAGACAGGATATTCACTGCATAGAGATAGAGCCAGACACACTCGTAACTGAACCAATCTGGAATATGAGCACCTGTCTTCAGCCGTCTTCGGAGCTCCGTTCCGGAAATGTCCAACGTTGTCACCCCACTGGGGACTTCATCTGCAGGCATGTACTCGTCCGTTGAGGGCAGATATGCCATCTGTTGGAACGGAACCATGGTGATCTGCAATTCCTCATGATACTTGGAGACAAGTTCCTGCGCGTCGTAGGGGCCGTAGAAGTCCTTGCCATGCGAATTTTTTCCGGGGCCTGCGTGATCGCGGCCGACAATAAAGTGCGTTGCACCGAAGTTTTTGCGGATGATAGCGTGCCAGAGTGCCTCTCGAGGCCCCGCCATGCGCATTGCAAGAGGAAGAAGTGCAAGGTGCGCCATGCCATGAGGATACTTGGCCATGATCTCTTTGTAGACGCGGACACGAGTGTAGTGGTCAACGTCGCCAGGCTTGGTAATGCCAACGACGGGATGGATGAGGATATTTGCTTGGTGCTTGCGCGCAGCACGGATTGTCAGCTCGCGATGCGCACGGTGCATGGGATTGCGCGTCTGGAACGCGACGATATTCTTCCACGAGAGCCTTTGAAAGTGAGCACGGAGCTCGGCGGGAGTGTCTGTCGATCGCGTGAATACAACCGACCGCGAACTGACCAAGCTGCAACTCACATCGGAGTGGGACGTGGTCAAAATATACAGGTGGTTGAATGGCAGAAATCCTTCCCCCCACATAGAACTCCTTCACTCGTGTGCGGAGATATGTCACTGATGGATGTGCAGGGTCATCTGCGCCAAGAACTTGGACAGCCTCTTTCACACGATCGGGTTTGTAGATGTCATCAACTGTGAGAACGTGTCAGAGGGTCGGTTCGGGCGAGTCCATGGAAGCTCAACTTGTCAGGACGGCGAGCGCTTGGTCATCTCGTGGATCTCGAAGAGAGATCCGCTTGTTTTTGGATAATGAGAGATGATCAATGTCTTCTTGGGAAACGTCCAAAGTGACGGGGATCGGAAAGAGGGTCCCGTCTGCGAGCCGGAGGGTATCGACGACGCTGGAGCGGGCTCGGCGAGGGATTGGTAACATGATGAGGAAGACTGACCTGTTATAGTCGGCCTGATTCATGAATCCCTCCAGTGGGCTAAACCCGCCATTCATTATCAACTCGAGGTCGCAGAGTTGACGCTGGGATGACTGATCAACAAAGGAAAAGATGGCGGAAAGGCAAACGCACCTCGGAGAGGGTGATGTCTGCCAAAGTGAAGGACTCGTCCTTGAGTAGGTCATGCTCGCCCTTGTCTCGGGCGAGGAGATCCTTTCAAAGGAGCGTAAATAGGCTGACTATTAGGTGGAGAAGAGGAGAACGCACCTTGAGGACACCACCGTGAGGGAGGTTAGCCATGAGGATAAGAGCGAAGAGGGGGGGAACGTCATGTGAAAAGAGGGGAACCAGCTTTTATCGGAGGATGAGCACAATATGGTGGACGATTGCGTGCTCGGCCAGATCGAAGTTTTTGGGTTGGCCATGACATGACGTGTTACTTTCCCGCGGAGGTGGTGTAAAGATATGCCTCTTAAGGTTACCGAACGCTAGCAAGTGGCCAATAACCCTCCATTTCCCTGCCTGACCACCACAATCCTACGCTCTCCACCAATGGCACGACTCCCCCGAGTTTTCCCCCACCGCGTGGAAATATCGCCGGCCAGCCATGTATGAACCTTTGCCAGCTCGGACAGACAACCACGCCGCCCACATAGATGGTACCAAAGGAGATCTTCATCCCCGCCTCGACGGTGAAGCTGAGTAGATAGACAATGGGGTGGGTCACCGTGCCGTGGTCCCTAACCTACCGCTGCCCTCTGCTCGGTTCGTGGCTTACGTTGATTGTGTATTACGCTCGCTTTACCCCGGCCATGCCGGCAAAAGTACCGCTGTAGCTGTGTTTGGTGGACCATTAATTTCAGTTTGATGGCCCCGACCGTGATTACACGGACGTCGATGGCGCAATGTCATGACAAACCATCGTCAATGTTGTGCCGGCCACTTTGTCCCAGTCCGTATATCCCATTCAGTTGTAGCGCGGCATCTCGGTGGGCGTCTGTATGTTGTGACGATAACTTAACTTTTGCAGCCTCGCTGTCTACTGCAAATTCCAGCCAGCGCTATCGATAGCCCGGCAGACACGGCGTCGCACATCATGGTCCGATGTCTCAACATTGAAGTTGGTTAATGGACATATACACAACGCTAGTCCAACTGTCAAGCAACTCTGATTTTACCTATACTGGCGTGCAGGAAAGGAGAGTCCTTTCTTTCTCTCCCTGTCTCGACTTTGTTTGGCGACGGACCCCGCTGCGACTTGACAACTCCGTGCTACCTGTGGCTTAGTTTCTCTTTTGCGGGATCATCTGTCCCAGGTCAACTGTTCTCTCATCTGGCATCCTCCATCTCCATGGCGTATCTCTCCTCTCCCACGACCCTTCCTAATGTCATTCCTTTTACCACCACATGACCCACTCCCTTCGGTTTGCAGTTGTCACCGCAAAGCTTTCCCATTTCCAGCCCTTCTTACAAATTCCTCCAGCTCTAGACTAACTACAGCTAGACCAGTCCAGCAACCCCAAAGAGTCGTGTGAGTACAGGCGGGCACCCCCCCAATTCCGCATCCTCGCCCCCTTATGTCCCTTTCAGGAACCCTCACACCTCTCAGGGTCAAAGAAGAATGTGTACATTCGTAATATGTTGACTCGTATTACCCAATACAAATATGGCCCGCAGAAGGTATACTAACGGGCACAGGTTAAACTACCCAGATGATAAGCAGATATAACAAATGCTGGCCAGGACGAGCCGTGCCGTCATAATCGTACACGTGTCCCTCAAGAGAGAAAAGCACCGCTCTACCGCCGCCGCCGTACCGTTGTTGACGGTCTCAACCGCTCCAAGTGCAGCCGGCTAGGGCTCAGCGAGTTGGAAAGCTCGACGCGGCCGAGCGTGCGACTGTCGAACTGTTCCGGTGTTCGACTGTCCCCGACCCAGCCGCGCACCAGCTCGTTTGAGACGTGGGCAAAGTGCACCTCGTGTTTCTCGCCGTCGTCATCGCCGTCGTCAAAATCGTTGCCATGGACCGTTCCCCCCTCGCCAGGGACGGCAATGCTCTCCAGCACCTGCGCTGCCGCCTGCTTGGTCCGCACGTCGAACGTCCCTGTGTACAGCGCATCGAGGGAGACATCGATCGGGCCTTGCGCGTTGTCTGCGAGCAGCGAGATGCGCCCCGGCTGTGATCCTTTGGCGTGTGCTATGGAGACGTCCATTGGCGCGTTGAAGGTCTTGAACTTTGCCGCAAAATTTCGGCACTTTGGCGCGGTGAAGTAGAGGCGCTCGTCCACATCGAGCGTGACGTTAGCGACGATGGGCCTGAGAAAAACTGAGTGAGCCCGTCGAAAGCTCGCCACCTCGGGCAGGTGCTACGGTACCCGTTCCCTGTTTCTATCGAAAGCCTGGTAGGCTTCCGCTGCTTCTTGCTATTGTGCAGCGACACATTTGCGAACACGGCGCTGGAAGGGTCGGGTCATTCGGAAGCCAGGTGGAGGTGGAGCTTCGCCTACCCATTGATGGTGTCCAAGTAGAGCTTTCTGGTGGCGCTGAAATTGCCTGAGATCTGAGCACCCGAAGTCTGAACCAATATCGATTCCGCGGAAACGGACTAGGGAGGCACGAGTAAGGGTTCGTACAACCCGTGCAACGAACGCAGGGGTTACGTACTCCGACTGTGATCGATGAACCGGAATCCGCAAGTTGAAGCTTCTCGAAAAAAGACTTGGGGAAGTGCACCCAACACCTGCTCGAACATGGGCAGACTGGTAACAAACGATTTGATGCCGATCGGCGTGGGCGTTCGAGGCAAGAGCAATTGCAGGTCCATTTCGATGACGTCCGACGAATTCTTCGCCCTCTCCGGTATCTGATGAATGGTGCAGCGATCATCAGCCTCGAAGACGCCGCGACGAACAGGAGCCACGCAAACCTGTATCGTGATCGCCGTGTGATTGCCAACGTGCGAGAGGCACAGAGAGCTCGCCTTGAAGAGGTTGAAGTTCGAGTATCGCGCGCTGGCCAGCAGGGCCGTGCCGCTCTCCGTTTGGTCCGGGTTCATCATGACCGTGAGGGTGCCGTTGACGTAGCCCCGGAGCCCTTGCGGCGAGCTGGTGTTCAACCGTAGACCGATCCCCTCGACCAGGGGGAACGAAAGACGCATCCTAAGAGCGGAACCGAGGACAGCATCAGCACCGTCTGGCCGTCGCTCAGAGGGGAGGCGCGGCGTCGGAACGAAAGGAAGCGTACACGGCCCTGCCGGCCACCGTCGTGGCGGGTCCTCCTCCTCGTCCTCCTTCTCCTCCTCCCGGAACGGCAGCGTCCGATTCGGCCCAAGTGTTGCACGAGAGCAGAGCTTCGCCGGGATTCTGAGGGGACATGCCCACCTGATGGCCCGCCGGCGGAGGAGGAGGGGGCGCGTCGCGCAGCGCCACATTGTCGAGGTACAGATCGTCCCATCTGAACTTGTGGCCTCTTCTCGGCCGCTGTGGTGTGCGGGTAAAAAGTAAAGCGGTGCGGTGCCGGGTGGGGGGGGGGACAACGAGAGGTAAGGGCGTGTGTGTTTGTTCTCGACATGATGGGAAAAGCTCACCATCATGAAAGCGGGCACGCCGACGAGGACGAGGACGAGGGTGTAGATCACGAGGGCGTACGTGACCATCTTGCCCGCGCGGGTGCGCCAGAATCTCCAGATGCTCGACCGCTTATGGTTCGACATCTGCTGCGCCTCTGACGTGTCATAGTCTGGCAAAGTGGGGTTGGGGCTTGGGGGACGCGGGAAGGAGCTCGAAGCTGGGCGGTCCGTCGTCGGGGGAGGCGCCCTGTTCGTGGGGCCGACGGAGGGGTCCCCCCGGAGTTTTGGACGTTGTGAGGCGTCTTCCTCGTTGAGGATCATGATTATCGTTCAGCGACGACGTTGGAGGGAAGGGGATTCAGCGTCGACGACACTTTGAGATGGGATTGTAGCCCATCCTGTACACAAATTTATTACTCTTACGGCAGCAACAATGGTAACTAAGCGGCGCGCAGCAGGTACCGTCGGCGCTGCTGACGACGTGGGTCAGCTTCAAAGCCACGTCACCGTATCTTATCTCGAATGGCTGGCTCGGTAGCTGGGACTGACTGCTCCTCTGGATGGCGCAAGTACGCCTCCACAGACCTGACAAAGAACCATCTCCCCCTGCTGTCGCACAACAGGGGTTTCCAAGAATTGAACAACGCATCTAATTGTGGACAGGTCCACGTTACTATACCAATTTGGCCGCAGCTGCATCGGTTCGAGTTACACAGCTCTACAACTCTTCCCTCGGTCCCTGTTCTCTACCGGACAAACTGCCCATCGAGGCAACGTTTGCCACGACGCGTCGTAGAACCTCTCTGACCGCATCAATGCAATCGATCGTACCCTCCTTGCAGGCGCGCATCCAAAGCACCGCTCGTTGTTTCATCATTTCGACAAAACCGGTAGCTAATCGGGCGCTTGAACTGACAGGTCGGGATGGCCGGGGTAGCTAGGATGATGTCAAAATCAGGGCAAACTTATAGCCATAGTAACTTACAGGCGTATGGATCGCCTTCTCAGCCTCTCGAATAAGCTTCGCGGATTCCTCCGCATTTGACTCGCGCCATAGTCTTCGGAAAACATCTACTGCGTGCAAGCTTTCCGAGAATCTGTGCAGCGTGTTAATTAACGCAACCACCTCTGAACGCTGCAGAAGATTGGCATTCAATCGTGGGCTGGAATCCGGACGAGTGAACGTAAGCCCGAGGATTGAAATGAGAGAGATCCATACTCCAAATTCTTCTCATCAAGCTCAAAAAGTACCTTCAGGGCGGTACCAAGGCCGGTGGTCTGGATTTTCCCCCAAAGTCTACACTTGTCGCATCCGACACAGTCCATGATCCGAGTAACATTTCTAAAGTGCTGCTTAAACTCTTCTTTCAGGACCTGCGTGAAGCACGTCAGGTGAGACCAGGAAATGATCTGCCAGGATGTCCACATACGTTGGCATTCTCACCCGTGAAAAGAGCAGTCTCATCGAACTTGCCAGCGATCCTGGCAATTTCGAGAACCTTTTCCAAACGACTGTACGTGATCTCATCGTCGTCATGGGTCCCCGAAGCACAGTAGTCATAAGCAGACAGGTATGGTCCCAGACGCGCCACAGCTCGTAGAAGAAGGACGGTGTTGAAGTAGATATACTGAAGTCGTTCAGGATGTGACGCTATCCTAGTTACGTAGCACTGTAGATCGGGACCCTGCCAGGTCGTGAACATTAGGTCTGAGCGCAAGCAATGAGAAATACCCATTCGCCGGTTGTCTGATCTAGGTGCTCGTGACAGATATGTGTTGAAATCGATGCATGAAGCCCTTCAAGGTGAATTCATGAGAGTATTTATCAAAGTAATCATAGACGTACGCACCTGAAATGACTTTGTAGTACACCTTCTTCTCCAGACAATGTTCTTGAGGGATGTCACCGTCCATGTATAAAACCTCAGCCATGGTATCTGGAAGGACTACACCAGACCTCGACATCTTGCTTAATGAGCTCTCAGATTCCCCAAAGCAATTCTCCTCGTATATTGCTCTCCAGACACGATGGGTAGAAGGACCGACATAGCCGGTGAAGCGTTCGGGATTTAACGAGAGGTCAACATAATCACCCTCTAATGGCAATGAAGCTGAGGATTATGCGATGGGAGGGTAAACGCACCCGTCATATCATCCAGGAAACAGAAATCTGAGTCGCGATAGTAACAGCCAGGGAGGTCCACTCTCTATGCTGCATCAACGCACGCATGGCTAACAAGCTGAATCAACTCACGACATCCTCCCTGCGTTCTAATTTACTAAGCGTGCCAGCCCTCCATTGTTCGGGTATTTCGCTCTGCCCACACGTTGGAGAGCGCGGGTGATATTGAAGGACGTGCGTACCTCGTCAACGGTTATGATTGAACAATCTCTGTTCATGCAAAACACATTTTCTTCCCAAAATGGGCATTCTCGATAAAGATCCACCTATTTGGGGTTACAAGTCAATCCAGCGCACGGATAGAGAGTTGATGCGTACCCGAAAGTACTTGAAGAATGGCGTTTGAACAAGCTCATGAACTTGGTCATAAAGTACGTTGTTCACGCTCTCAATAGTCTCGTAGTCGCAGAGAGTGGTCTCGATGGGACCGGTGAGCTGTTGTCATGATGCTCAGAAAGATGGCCGCCAAAGAGACAAACACTACCACCTTGTCACAAGATGCCCTCTTTGCAGGTTCATGCTCTAGCACATGCTGGAGTTGATCTTTCCGGACTAAGGTGTCGGAGAGGAATGATGCATCTGACGCGCGTGCGCAAGTGGCCAACGACCCGAAGAGGAGGAACAGTGCGTGAAGATGCAGTAGAGGACGCATTAGGGAAACAGAAGGTTGGGGTTATGATGCATCCGTGGTCGTGTCGTGTCGTGTCGTGTCGTGTCGGTCGCACAACCTCCGCCTGCCTTTCTTTAGCGGAGCCGTGGGCGCGTGATGCGATCACATTAATTTACCCTGCATAGAAATATACTCACACGGTCTCGCCAGCCCAGCCACGACACGACACAGCGCATTAGCCGAGCAAACGAACAGGTCTTTCTTTTCCTCTACCTCAATTAATTTCCAAGCTTGGACTGGGTCTGCGTGCAGCCTCTAGTCCTATCCGGTTTTTTTCCCGTCAAAAGGTTTTCCCGTCAACGGACACCCGTGCTCCCCTTCATGGACGCTGCTGCGCTCACGGTATTCTCGTTCCTCTCCTCCGTCGACTATATACTCACCGAACATCCCAGAGACTGCACCATCTTGAAGGAGCCCCGGACCCTTTCCCGTCCGAGGTCGTTTCTGCCCCAGTCTCTAGGCCACCGAACCTTGCCTCCCTCGATACCGACTCTGATGAGGCATTTCCATCGCTTGCTCCTTCGCCGGTTAACGTCACCAAGACCGTCGCCCCGGCTTGGGGAGCACACGTTGGCCCTCGTCTCGCAGCGCACTCCTCTCAGGCAACCGAGTCTTTTACCTTGTCTGCTATCGACCTTTCTTCTGCAGGCAAAGATGGCAAGCTCATCACCCTCGGTGAGGTCATGAAGCAAGTTATGGTAAACCACAAGATCAAGATCGAAGCTTCCACCAACCAGAAGACTCGCCAGACGACATTTCATCTCAAGGCTGATTCTCGGAAAGAACTCGATAAAGCCAAGCGTAGTCTGTTAGCGTCTCTTAGCCCTGTCGTAAGCCGTCTCTCGCTCGTCAGTGTCACCTCCGTGACCGCTCGTACCCAGGTTTCGATCGTCGTCAATGCCCCTGCCTCCACGATTTCCTCTATTATCGGTTCCAAAGGCAAGAACACGAGCACCCATCTCTAGCGACGGTTCTCTGACCTTTACGACCAGGCGCTACTCTCAAACAAATTCGCGATCAGACATCCGTCAAAATTGATATCCCGCGCCGGGACACCTTGGTACTCCCCAGCGGCAACGGCGTCACGAATGGCGGCTCACCTCATACTTCGGGGGCGACGTCACCTGTCCCTACCGATGACGACGATGAGCCAACGGTCCCGATTACAGTCACTGGTCCCCAGCCACTCGCAGTTGAAGCCCATGATCTCATTAAGCAAATTATTGCTTCGAAGCGGGCTCGAGCTACGCAACGTGTCCGCGACATCCCCCTGCATATCGTTCCATTCGTAAAGGCACGCTATGCCGCGTTCTTGGAAGCTGCCGAGGGTGGTGTCGTCGAGCTTTTGCTTAAGAGTGCTGACCGCGAAGTGACAGTTTCTGGAGACCGAGAAGCCGTCCTTCGAGTCATTGAGGCTGTCAAGAGTACCATATTGGCCGTCTCGGCATCTTTGACCTCGGTCAAGATCCCGCTCCCGAAACGTCAACATAGGCTCCTTGTTGGCAATGCCGTTAGTGAGATCCTAGCTTCCGGTAAATGCGTAGTCACTGTCCCTCCGACTGAGGATGCAAGCGAGGAGATCATCGTATGGGGTAAGGCAGAAGATTTGGGCACTGGTGTCGCGGCAGTTATGTCCAGAGCCAATTCTCAGTACATTCATGAATTTCCCCTCCCTGGTCCGATTGCGGTCTCACGTCAGCTGCTGACCTACATCCACTACACCGGCTATTCACGCACGCTCGCGACCGCGAACCCCGGTGTTTTGGTCTTCATCCCGGAACCAGCGGCAAGATCCAAGGCATCCGTATTGAATGTGGATCTGGTTGGTGAAAAAGCCCTTGTGGACGCAGCCGTACGCCAGGTTTCCGAGTTGATGGGCAAGCTCAATGGCGCTACGAAAGAGGTTCCGGTTGACTGGCTGGTGCATAAAGTCGTTCAGGGGAAGCATGCCAAGAAGTAGTCGCTATGCTTCTCCTCATCGTCCTGATCTGATCCGTTTCTTCCATTACAGGATCAGGCAGCTTCATGAGTCACATAATATCTTGTTTTTCTTCCCTCCGGAATCAGAGGAGCAGTCCTCGGTTTTACTGGTGTACGATCCGACCTCGCCATCCGCCTCTCCGTCTCCTGTGGAGAAGACCAAGAATGTAGAGGAAGCGGAGAAGGAACTGATCAAGTGGGCTAAGGATGCATCGGATGTCAAGAGCCAGGTCGTTGCCGTCGAAAAGAAATGGCATAAAGCTGTCATAGGTAAAGGTGGTACTACTCTCAATGCGTGAGTGCTTTGGTCTGTTGTCTCATGCATCGGTGCTGATGAATTGTCTAGGATTATTGGCGAAGAGAAAGCTCTAAGCATCAAGGTCGGTGCAGAGGCAAATGAGCCGTCTACAGAAGATGTCATTCTAGTCCGCGGTGCCAGCGCTGAAGTTGAGCGTGCGGTCAGAGACATTTTGAAAATTGTCGAGGACGCCAAGAATGATCTTATCCTTTCAAGCCACGTATGTTTCAACAACACTTCAGTGGCTTTGATCTCATGCGTATTATGCAAAGTCGGTTGAATTTGAGATCGATCGTGAATATGTGGGACGCGTCGTCGGCTCTCAGGGTTCAGGCGTTAACAAACTCCGCGAGTCACTTGGTGTCAAAATCGACTTCTCAGATGACGGTGACGACATCAAGGATGCTGGCAAGAAGAGAAGAGGAGCTGTTCAGAAGTCGAAGATCACGGTGCGCAAGAACATACTAGCCGCCCGAAAAAGAACTAAAATTATTGAGCTAGATCGTCGGTCGCAAGGAAAATGTTGAGGAAGCCAAACGCCGCATTATTTCTCAAGTAGAACGTCTGGTACATATGTCTCTTTTGTCAACGAGGATTCTTGTTGATTGTCTATTTGTGCAGGCAGATGAAACATCAGAAATTTTGAGCATCCCTGCTCAATATCATTCTGGTTTGATTGGTCAGAACGGAAAATACGTTATCCGCCTCGAAGAGAAGTACAATGTCAAGATCATATTCCCGCGCGGGTCGAGTGAGAACGCAGAGGGCCGGTCGCGCGAGCATCTCAAGCCAGACGAAGTCTTTATCAAAGGTGGAAAGAAGGGTGTTGCTGGCGCGAAATCCGAGTTGCTCGAAGCCGCCGATTTCGAAAAGGAGTCCAACATTATTGTCAAGTTCACTGTTCCCGTTCGTGCAATCCCACGCATCCTTGGTAGAAGCGGGGCCACTTTCAAACAAATCAAGGAAGACACGGATGCCGCAATTGATCTTGACAAGGCCGATGACGGAAGTGGGGCAACTATCACTTGCCGCGGGACTAAGAAAGCCATCTCAGCCGCTAAGGCTGCCATTCAGTCCATTGTAGATCAAGTTGGCGAGGAGACGACAGAGGTCTTGACCATTGAAAACAAATTCCACAAGACTCTTATCGGTGCTGGTGGCCAAGGCGTGCGAAGCCTCATCGTTCGCTGCGGTGGGCCGACAGACCCGAAGGCTCAAGCTGGACTTGTTCGATTGTGCGCACTCGCATTTCCTCTTATTTTTTGTCATCGCTGACGATGAACGTGTAGCCCGCGACCTGGCGAGGAGCCGAGGGACGAAGTCCGCCTGCGCGGTGAAACCACGCTCGTCAATAAGCTGAAGGCTGAGCTCGAGAAAGCCGCAGCGGATATGCGCGACCGCGTCGTACTCGGCGTTCAAATTCCCTCTGCAGCCCATAAATCCCTCATAGGTCGCGGTGGCCGCAACTTGACCAGTTTCCAGAATGAGTATCATGTTCAGGTGCAGTACCCCGGTTCAAACTCGTACAAACACGCTGGTGAACCTGAAAACGCCGAGGCGCTGTGCGACGTTCCACCTGAGGACTTGGTTAAGCTATCGGGGGCTCGAGCGTCAGTCGAACAGGCGATTGAGAAACTGAAGGTCCGTTGTCTCGTTGACGCGACCAAATTGTATCCATGACCGTACTCACCACACCGTAGTTGCAGGCTGCCAATAACACCCCGCCGGAGAGTGTGTCAGACACCTTTACAGTCCCCCTGAAGTATCACGATGCTGTAACGTCCCAAGGCGCGATATTTCGCACTCTTCGTCATCTTGGCGTGGACGCCGATCCTTCCGCTCAGCCTACTCGACCTTCGCTGCCCTCTCATCCCTTGAGCTCTTCTACGCCGATGGCGCGCGTCGACGATGTCGATGATACAGTCACCGGGGCTCATTGGCAGATCGTCGAGAATTACGCCGACGCGGAGGAGGGCGAGTCGACGTGGAATCTGAAGGCTCGTGACCAGGCGAGCATCGACAAGGCTAAAGCGGCATTGACGGAAGCGATCGTGAAGGCAAAGGCGGCGACCCACGTTGGATTCCTCACGCTTCCCGATCGCTCCAGCTTCCCGCGCATCGTTGGAGCCAAAGGTTCCAACATCGCACGTCTCCATGACATGACCGGTGCCAACATCCTTGTCGGGCGTGAGAATAACACCATCATCATCACAGGTTCGTTTTGTCTATTCCTTTTTCGCAGCACAGCAAAAACTTTCTGACCTTACGACGCCGATGTAGGACCCATATCGTCGCTCGACGCCGCTAGGGAAGCCATTCTGAAGACGATCAGTGGCGCCAATCGCCAGAAGAGGGTTCACTGAGGATCGTACAATATACTAAGGGAATGTCACGGGCGCGGACGTGTGGTTGGGGGGTAATTATTTAGGGCAGTCCCATATGCGTCGATGTCATTTTATCATACGAACCTAGTCAATCCCAACGACCGTAATACCAAGCCATGATCGCGTCCGTACGGAAACTATTTAGACATGACATATTAATTTAGATGAGATGTTAACTCCACGCAGCCGATCACCGCTGAAGGTGAGCGCTGTGAGCATCCAGGTCATTGTACGCAATATGTACAGTCGACTCATGGCCGTAGTAACCCTTTTGTGTCCACAGGTCATGTTTGTATTCGACTTCAATACTTGTGCATAACCCATAAGCACATAAAGCACGCAATTACCAAATTTCACGACTAGTCCACTAGAATGTACGTCGCTGTGCATCTTCGGACGGTAGTCGCTATCAAGCATCATAGAGTACTGGAAGTAGCATGGCGGTGATGTGACAACAAATTATAGTACGTGCGGGATGAATGTAGCCCAGTGTACAACATGGTAGGCCGCCGGAGGAAGCGATCTAAGACACAGGAAAGGGAGTACAAGCAATGCTAGTCGACCGAGCATGTAAGCGAATATCAGTATCATGTGAAGAATGCCAAGCATACCGGGAAGGGAATCTTTGATACCCGGCTGAGCAAGGAGGAGTACCACGAGTAGCGTATACGGAATTGGAATGGCGACTATGGAGACCGATGCGACACGCCAGAGGACTCTCTCTGTGTTTGAGGGAAAAGCGAAGGACCATCCAGAGCAGTGAATGCCACCGAAGGTCACCGCAACAGCGGCCACGATGCACCCTGCCAAGATCCTCTTTCTAGTGCCGCTGACCCAATGCTGAGGATAGAACGTGTCGACCCTCTTCAAGTCCTCGTACATGTCATATCCACCAACGATTAGGAATGGTATGCCGACGGGCCAAACGAGGACACGGTATATCCACGGGTCTCCGACGAAGCCGGTACCCAATTGCGGTCCGCGGAGGATTGCGGCTGGAAGCTCATAAAGTGCGTCGCGGAGTGCAACAAAGAATCCAACCGAGTTCGTGCTTTCGACATCCCCATCATCGATGACCTCTTCTGTCTCCCGCTTCTTGTACACTCGCACGCCACGCTGCACGTTCAGCGGCTTGTCCCACCACAGGAGGTACATCACGAAATTGAGAGTCGCGAACGCAACCGTGACGAGCTCCAGTTCGGTAATTGGTAGATCTTGGAGTGCGCGCGCGATGATTTGTGTCACAAACCACCCCGATTGCAGGATGACGAGGGATTTGGAGATGAAGTCTCCCTTGCTCCTGTCCTCGATCTCCTCTTTAGCGATCCGAGGGAAATCGCCGTTGCCCGTCAGAGAATAGGATTCCAGCTGTTCAGGCAGCAGCACTCGGATAGACCGGTTTCCTTCATACTCCATGAATCCTCCCATAATCGCGAAGAATCCATGGGTGGTTGTCCATCCCTCTCCTACGTCGCATTGTCACCATTAATCATTTTCCCAAAGCCTTAGGACTCACCTTTGTGCCTCTCTGCCAGTTCTACGGCCGCCAGTCGTTGTTTCAGTGCCCATCCAATCATCATTTCTGGGACAAAAAGCGCGGCCAGCATGAGTCCCACACGTCGCACCGCGACCCTTGGCCACCTCTCGTCAGGGCTCGGAATGTTTGGGTGCACGGAGACCCAGGCACATAAGAAGATGGTAACCGCACAACTCCATATAATGTTCCAGAGCGATCTGCATCCATTGGGATCATCGCACGAGAGGGCCCGGGTTCGAAATTGGTCAAGAGAGACGAGAGGTGGTGAGGATTGGCCAAGAGGTGATGCGCGGGTAGCTGCAAGTATGGCAAGAACGACAATCATGATAGAATGAGGAGAACGTGAGGACAGGACAAGCGGATATGGCAATGGTGCGATGGGCGCCTGTATCTTCGATCTCGTGCGAGCGCTAGTACTTCCTTGACCAGAGCCTGTCCTTATCCACTACATATCTGCACCTCAGTCGTCCATTTTCTCTCGGATACAATCTATGTCTTGGCGAGACCGATCGAAAATCGTTCATTAGTAGGAAAGTATTGGGGGTTCATGCCTCTTCTTGAACTCGAACCACCGTCATCTCTGCATGCCCACATTGCAAACAATCCCCCGGTGGTGGTGTTGAGCAGGGCTCTTCAGTTGTTTTTGGGGCACGTCGGACTTGTTGGGAGAGGCAGAAGCGAGGGCGTTGGGGGTGTGTTCGCCTTGTGAATGTGTAGAGCACAAATCGGAACGAAAGATGTAGCGGCAGAGGAGTGAAGAATGGACACCGCCAACTGATCCACATGGCACGCGATCACTCCTTGCGGTTCGCTAGCGCTCCAAGGCGAGGTACTACTCACGTTTATCCGTTCTGGGCAATTTTACGAACTCGTGCTTCGCTCAGGCCAACAGCGGTGTAAATCAGGAGGCTGTTCACTGAACGTGGGGCATGGGTGAAACACCCCTAAGCGTGCCGCTACTCGCGACTGGAATCATCACCTTACTCTATTACCCTACCCCCTGTACGGCAACGTCGAGCGAGTGTCGCCATGTCCCAAGTCAGTAAGCTTCACATAGCCATCCTCGGCCTCTCCGTTTTCACGTCTCATTGCTCACTGGCCTCGTCCAGTCATTACTACCTTGCGCGGCCCGCTCCTCGACTATGATTGGTGGTTCCCCCCAGGCCTCCTGTGAACATCGCCAGGGTATGTCTTTATTGCTCGGTGCCCATAACGACCACTGACCAGTGGAGTTTAGACCATGTGGTGATTCACAAGCTTCTTAAACATGATGTTATCCTCCTGGAAATATTCCATTTCTACGTGAATGACCCGAGCACAGGGACAGACGGATGGCATACACTGGTCCATGTGTGTCAAAGATGGCGACATGTCGTGTTTGCATCGCCACGTCGCCTGAACCTGCGAATCGAGTACAGAGGGAGAAGACCCATGTCTGAGCTCCTGGACCTCTGGCCACTCTTGCCTGTAGTGATAAGACAAGATCCATTCGATTACTCGGCGAACTCCTGGGAAAACTTAGCCGCTGCCCTCGAGTCAGAGCACCATCATCGTATATGTGAAATCCGCTTGTCCGACGTCCCAACATCAAAATGGGAAAGATTGGCAGCAGCGATACAGAAACCATTCCCCGAGCTGACATTTCTTCAATTTTGGGTACAAGACAGCACTGCGACGTCCCTTCCGGATTCGTTCTTGGGCGGATCCGCCCCACTTCTGCGATATCTCTCGTTGGATGATTGCCCGTGTCCAGAAATTCCTAAACTACTTTTGTCTTCCAATCAACTTGTCGTGCTTGGCCTTTGGAATATTCCCGCTTCCGGTCACTTTTCGCCCCAGGATTTGGGCACCGCCCTGTCGGTCATGTCCAGACTTGAATACCTTCGCCTTGGATTCCCATTCCCTCGATATTCGGCACGACCTCCACTTCCGCTCACACGCTCTGTCCTCCCCGCTCTCACCAAACTTTCGTTCTACGGCATTCACGAGTACTTGGAGGACTTACTCGCCCAAATCGAGGCTCCCCTTCTTCACAGTCTAGACGTAGTGTTCGGGATGGACTCCGACTTTGTCCTCCCACAACTACACCGGCTGATCAATCACGCAGAATCGTTCAAGACATGCGACAAAGCATCTCTGCGCGCTTTCAATCGTGAAATTGAATTCGCAATTTTCAGATGCCCGAATCAGTTTCCGAAGCTCTCGTTGAGAATCTGCTACAGCTCGCTCTTGGATCGGCTGCTTACATCGCTGGCCCAGATCCACAGCTCGTTCTTTCCTCTCCTCTCCACTTTGGTGCAGCTCGACATCGTGGACGCCTCTCGATCACGCTGGACTGGTGACATGGAAGCACAATGGCTGGAACTCCTGGCCCCGCTCACTGCTGTGGAAGATCTGTTCCTATCCCATCAAGTTGCACCACATGTTTTCCGAGCCCTGGAAGAGCTCACGGGAGAAAGAGGAACAGAAGTCTTACCCGCGCTACAGAATATTTTCTTTAAAGACCTCCAGCCATCAGTATCTGTTCCGAAATATGTGGAGAGATTCGTCGCTGCGCGAAAACTCTCTGGTCACCCTGTGCTCATCCACCAACGGGATTAGTACTCACTATGGGTCACTGGAAACTCAGCAGTTCACTACCATCTCAGCAGTCACAAATGTCATGAAAGTAATGGACATGTAACACATGCCAAATTAAAGTCTGCCTGGGATGAAACATCCCCATGTTATTGGCAATTTGATTAGGTGGCAACTAGGGAAAACAGTTGTAATGGAGTAGCATCTAATTGAGTGGACTCTGGTTCTATTCTTGAGTCTGGATAGTAGTATTGTAAAGTGTGGTACTGTAAGTTGAACCTGAGTGCTGTAACAGCAGTTGTGCAAATGGTTGTGCAGCATATGAGGGTTCTATTGACAAGGCCAGTGATGATGAGGAGGGACACTGTTGATTACTACTATGTTGCCTGCCATAGAGTCCCACAGACCAGTGGTTGTTTTCCAACCCCAGATGTGCAACAAGCTGCACTTTGATACATGTGGTGAGTTCAGATGTGGTGCCCTCCATTGAGAGCTCAAGTGCACCTGCAATCACATAAGGTCTTCCTTGCACTTGTATGAAGAAAAAGAAGTGTCAAAAACCTTTGAGACAGTGCCTTCACAAATTCATATAGCCTGAGCCAAATCTTCAGTAGCTTTATCAGCACATTTTTTGGTTTATTTTCTCTCCCAAATAATTTGTTCTTGTTCCTCTGCTTCAAATGCCTCCTTTAGCTCAGGATTTGTCACAAACCAGGCCTTGATCTTTGTTGAAGCATAAGGTTTTGTCTTTCACTGATTTTCCAACTTCATGCACAAAACATTGGCCTTGTGCTGCACAATTGTGCAGTGTGCATTTGCCATGCTCAGTTATGATGCTTGCATAATCATGGTCTGTGTCAAGACTCACTGTTGAACTATCCAGTTCAAGAGCAAGGGATAAGCTCGAAGATGAGTCAATAGATGTCTAAGATGGCATGGGCAAGGAGTAGAGTCCAAAGCAGTAGCAAGTACCAAAGAGGTACAGTCACTGGTAGAGTTGAGCAGGTATGCATGGAAGAAGCCAGAATGGTCACAAGGGGATGGTCCTTAAAGGAGTATCCCAGGGATAGAGAGTGCCGTAAACAAATGGACAGTCTGAAGACTGTCCACTACTTTATTGAGCACTTATATACTACAAAAGAACTGCTAAATAGGGAACAAGTTATAACCTTGTTATCAAGCACAATAGACAGATGAGTAAGAAGACTCCTCTTGATGAGTAAGAGTCTTTACTGTCCATGTGTTCACTGCTTTAGTACACGTGCAAAGCACCTGATTCATTTGCTGTTAGTTAGTTTAGGGCTGGTCATTTGAGGACTTGTTAGTGTGGTTCAGGGAGTAGAGTTGCCTATAAGGCCCCTTATATAGTTCCATTAGGGTCCTTAGAGTCAACCCTGATACTTCTATTAGGGTCCTTAGTATTGCTTTATAGTTTGTTCTATGGTTATTAGAGTTAGTCTAATAACACGTTGTAAGGTCTTTAGTATCATGTTAGTGCCTATTGTAGAGCACCTAGGGTCATCCTAAAGGGTCCTTAGGGAGGCTATAATACTGTCCTTTATTGCTAAAAAGGTTGCCATTAAGTAGGGCTTGCTGTATGTCAATTGTGCCAAGAATCGCTTGCACAACAATGCACGCATGATATTGTGGACACCTCTACTCACCCCTTTTGTCCATGTGAACAGGGTGACACCATAGAGGCTGGGTTTCCTCTCATAAGGAAGGGTCCTTCAAGGGCCCTCTCCAGGAAATGGTTCATGACACATAGAGCCATGCCTAAGCCCAAATAAGCCAGACAATAAGCCCAGATAAGCAGCTTAAGCCTGAGGATAAGGCAGATAAGCAGCCCAGCTAAGCAAATTCATGAGGAGACCTAGCTTAGGCCCCTTTTACCAACTGAGAATTCTTGAATCTTGAACTTGAACTTGGATTTTGGGATTTTCCAGGAGTGACAGGAGTGACAGGAGTGATGTAAGTGATATGATGTATATAATAAATTAATATGCATTTTTTTATGTTGTCATTTGCATATTCACATATATGGGGTTACACATGACATGTCAGCATCAAACTCATCCAACTTGAGCTCAACATCTGGGTGTTTGCAGCCCCATTTTCACCAGAGCTGCACATATAAAATGTGCACAAAGATGTGCACCCACACATTGGTGACACATATTCTGCCTTAATGACATGCTTGCAATACCCCACTTGGAAGGAGTGGAAGGAAGGGTTAGAAAAAATATTTTACATATCACATGTAAACCCAACAAATCACACCAAAAAGTAACTCATATTAGTTTATTATGTCACTTACATCACACCTGTCACACCTGTCACACCTGGAAAATCCCAAAATCCAAGTTCAAGTTCAAGATTCAAGAATTCTTGGTTGGTAAAAGGGGCCTAAGTGTCACTAAGCAAATCTCAGATTTTCCTGATGTACCCTACATGTAGAGGAGAATACACATTGTTCTACACCCCAATATCACTTGAGCACTTAGCACAACCTCTAAGGTGGGGTTGCTTAGCCTGTTAGCTGTGCTCTATGCTGCACAACAGGTTATGGGCCCTGCCAGCCATGCACTTTCAATGGCTGCAATGATGGCAGCCCTCATGGAGAGGCACTTTGTAAGCACATTTACAACAGGAAGTCACAGAGGGGTGTCTCTGCTGTCCACCTGGTGGGGCAGTCGTTCATACAGTTTACTTGGTGTAAAGGGGGCCATTGCTCTAAATGAAGGCTCAGACAGGTGGCTCTGACATTGCAGAGCTCACTGTCATCCTCACTGCCTATCCTTCCCCCAGCTTTTCCGTGAACCTGGTGGTGGTCGTGATTGAAGGAGCCCCCTGTGGTGGTAGTTCGATTCATCATGATCTTTACGGTTTATGAGGATCGCAGTCACGTGAATTCTACTACCTCGACTAGAACATCGGTTCCCCGTCAACATCCTCCGTCGGCCCACTATCGATATCTTTATCCAAGGAAATACCATCAACATCATCTTCCAAAGGGACACCGTCAATGTCCTCCTCCATAGGGGCGCCATCGACGTCGTCTATGGGCTCGCCGTCAATATTTTCAAGTGGTTCCCCGTCGATGTCATTCAAGGATTGGTCATCCACGTCGCTTCCCATATCCATCGGGGCTTCCCCGCCATCATCTTCGGTCGTCGTTGTTTTTGGAAGATCAGCAAGTTCATCGGCGGGCTTGAAGGACGAAGTTTTGAAACGGGAGACAGGCGCAGGTGCAGGTTCCTCGACAAACGCCGGAGCCTCCTCGACTACTGGCGCATCCTCCTCCACCTGCCCTTCGATCCTCCGCCTCAAATGTTGAATGAACTCTGGTGGAAATACGATCCAGTCCTCCCAAATATCGACGACGCCGGTGATCTGGCTCTTGAATGTCTCTGCCGTGATGCGACCCGGGAAAGAGTGATAGATTGTCGAAAAATGGTCGAAAACGAGACCGAGCCTACTTTGAAACTCCTGTCGGAACTTCCAAGCCATGGGAAGCGGCGCAGCAGAGTTGTGCAAGATGTCACAGATGAGATGCAAGCGAGCGAGCTTGCGGGGCACAGGGGTGCCATCGACAAGCAGGGAGGCAATAATAATATCGGCAACCTATGCAGATTGCGCTAAGAAAGGGACGAAACATGCTGTTGGAACAGAACAGATACCTCATTCGAAGCTTCTGCGTGCTCCAAGCTGAAAGCCATACATCGAGCGAGTTCACCGCGTGTGCCGCTCAAAGATCGAAGGATGGCTTCAAAGCGTTTTCGGGCCAATTTGCCGAGTTTTGTCTTGCGGGTACGCTCCTTCTCAGATTCCTCGGCGGAATCTGTCGAGAAAACGCTGTTGTAACCCTTCAAGACCACATTGTCAATGCATGTGATGTCTAAAGATAAAATTCCCACCTCATCCTCAAACTCTGGCTCTACAGTCCCATCCCTCTTTACCAATGATTGATACAATCTGTGCTTTCGGTGCTGCCAAACTGGCTGTCAGCCGGAAACACGTTCAAAACACGTGTGCGATATACTCACATAGTGGGTCTGTGAGGAAGGAATATCTCGGGTTCTCTTTCTCCATTTCCTTCAAACTTTCTTCATATTTTTGGCCATGACCCTTCACCTCCGCTACGACGGTCCTTATAAATGTGTCAGTGACCTCGTCATCATCCGTCGCATGCCCACGAGGCGAACGGCGACCACGGGGTGAAGGGCTGTGCCTGCGATAACGACCGTACGACCGCCTTGGGGAACGTGAATACCGAGACCCACGTCGAGGGGAATAGGAACGGCTGCGCGAGCGTTTACTGCGTCGACGGTCACGATCACGGGAGCGCGAGCGCGAGCGCGAGGGGGATCTACGCCTTTCTGGCATTGGGCTAGGAGAGCGGGATCTTTGAGCGACTAATAAATTTCGTTCGATGTCTGGTGAAATACGGAATGAATGGCATCCACTGACCGTACATCGGCTTGGCGGCGATGGGAACAGCTTTACTCCAACCAACGCGAAGGATAGATCCTCCCCAATCGAATCCATCGAATTCTTTTAGGGCTGCCTCAGCGTCTCTCCGCCTCATGAACGAGACAAAATCCGCTGAGTCCAGAATTTCTGTTGCGTCGAGCGGCTGTCATGTCTGCGCCGGGCCCAGACGCACCGTCACCACGTGGCCACATAATTTTAACCTTGGTCTCTAATAAGTTAATGAAGAGTTGAGGGTAAGACAGACACAAACTGAGCCAACGGGGCCCATACGGGCGAAGAAAGTTCCCAAACTTTGCTCGGTAACGTGAGGAGGAAGGTTTGCGACGAAGACATTAGAAGTCTGTATATAATCAGTCAGGAAAAGAGGAGGACGAGAATGCTTGACTACCTCTGGGTCCCCTCGGTCTTTACTTCCACTCTGTCCTTCATAAGCTGAAAAACGTGGTGAATTGTTTCATATTGTCGCGGACAGACAGAAACTTACCTGCCATGGCAGTCGCAGACCGTGCGTGAGCTTCGAGGGAGATGAATCAGGATTGACAGAAAAGAACCGCGTTGTGAACTTACAACTCCTCGCAAAGCGAGCCTCTCGGTCTGCCTGGTCCCTGTGCAACATTGTGATGAGGAGGACGAGCATGCTGTAGCGCATTTCGGTCTGACCTCTTGATCTCTTCTAAGAAGGCATCCATGGCACGTTTGCCTTTTGGCCTTGGCGCAGCTGGGGGAGATGGAGACTACGGTCATGTAGCAATGATCACGCCTGTGAACAAGCCAGCACACCTTAGACAGTTCAAATGCACGCATGGAGCGGGAAGGCGCATCTGATCGAGAGTATCCTGACGGCGTATATGCAGCACCAGAATCCCTCGAAGAACGGACGAAGTTGCTCGATTTCGCGCTTCGCCTTGCAGGTGCGCTGTCGTCGGCGTCGAAAGCATCCAAAAACTCGGCGTATGCCTTGGCGGCCTGTTCCTCCTCCTCTTTTCGTTTGACCTCCGCTGCCTCTTTCTCCTTTTCTCGTTTTGACTTTTTCACTGTGCCTTGGGCATACTGAGAGAGCTTCTGATCGTCCACGGTCTTTTGCTATCGCAGGAAGGAATGGTGAGCGTGGAGGCATGAGAAGAAAAGTTCTATCCGTCGCACTGGAAACGAAGAGTCGTCTTCGTCGTTGTCAAAAAAGGCGACCAACCTGGTCTTGGTTTTGTCCATCAGCAAAAGATACAATGACGCGATGGAAACGTCGGCGTGGGCTGGGCTGACTGGCACCCGTCTGTCACACACTGTCACGCAACCAAAACGGTGTGACTGAGTCGATGACATTTCATCTAACAGAACAGAATGTGCTCCCGCAGCACTGACTGACTGTGCCCCGCATGGCGGAGCGCTGCGGCACGTCTTACGTCCTCGACGCTGCGCTCGCCTTTGGGCTTCACCATGTTTTTTTGCGGACTCGTTTCTGTCATCGCCTGTCCATGGAGTCCTAAAAATTGACGCCGAATTTCACGCTCTCGGCGATCTTATGTTCCCGCCTCATATCTCCAATAAGCGATGTCCTGGGATGCCAGATGTAATCCACCCCAAGAAGATCTATGTTGCGGAACTGGTGGATATGAGATTGTTCTAGAACTCATGTGTACTCAGATAGTCAAGGATTCCGGTCTAACGCGAGTGCGCACATCAATATCGTGGTGATGACTTGTTGGGGAATGAAATTTCTCATCGTCCCTGGGTTCGTTCGCATGCGCAGCTGGATACATTTTCGGGACCGCCACTTGGTTTGGGACATGACGGCATTGGAATGATCGCTGCGCCGCATTTTTTTTGCCTCGATCGACAGTCTGGAGTTCTGCAGATGCGTAAAGGTTCGGGTGTTACAAGTCTAAAAGTGGTTCAATGCTTGCTTTTAAAAGCCCAGCATTCACTCGCTTTTTCAAATCGAATATATCCTCGAAGCCTGGGCTCAGCGACGAGACGAAACGGTATGTGAACGCGTAAAGCACATCCCCATATAATCATTGAGACTGTTTCTCGTCTTCCTCGTGGTAGTCACGGTTTGAAAAATTCCGTAAGTTGCCAGATCTACGTAATCTACGACTCGACGAGGTGCTCTAGCAGGAACGTAGCTAGATGCGTATCACGACGGCACTCTGTCGTCCATTTTGCGACTCAATGGAAACCTGAGAACCACTTCTGTGTGTCGTCGTCCGAGAGAGAGAAGTTGAAAGATGGGATCGCAGTCGAAAGGCGGGCTGAGCATCAGTGACTAGGTGATTACGTGATTACATTGATCGCAGCCCCAATCGAGTCTCGTCCAATTCGCCGCTCTCTTTTCCTCACGCAGGTTCATTCAACTCAACATCCATCACGCTTTCCTTTTCCCATAGGATGTTTGCTGTGCACCGCGGAAATTTTCGTGGCGTCTCTGTTGGACAGCATGAGTCATTGATAGGAACCTTGTCTCACGACGGCGGAGTTCCTCGGCGATGACTGAGGTACTTTTGGCTGTCTATTAACCCCATCCACCCATTCACCATTCATTCGACTAAGCACCGGCTTCTCAAACTTGTCCGGATGTGGATGTGTGTAACTCTATCCTACACTTGACGCTAGACTAGTCCTGAGCGGCGCTATGCGGCCTCGGATGGCGAGCGTGGCCACGAAAACTCAACCCACTCTGACATGCATGCATCTCGTAGACGGGAGGCCCCTTGTTCTCGATTAGTATCCACACGGAAATCCGGGTTTCATTCATTCGCGCACGGTGATACGTTCGTTCAGAGACGTGGATACGATCCTCAGGTGGGTCCACGGAGCGCCTACGACCAAGACGAGATTAGATCAAATTCCGCGCCGCTACGCCGCCGGAGGTTCATGAAAGAAGATTCAAAGAGTGAATATGGCGCTGTCGATCAAAGACCAACCCCCTTCGACTCGTGGAGCACAGTCCTTCGAGGCACGTTCAGTCAGGGACAACGGCGACGCTTCGAGAACCTTCGCGAAGGATAAATGCAAAAGCGCACAATTAAATTTCTTACCCTCCTCGTGGTCTGTGGCCCATTTCACCGGTATCGTCAAGGGACACCTGCGCAGCTATCCCTGAGACCTTTAAATAAATTTATTTTCTGGAGCTAGCGGTAATTTCGTGGGTTAATAATGACTTTTTCGAACGGGTGAAACTGGACCTGTGGTCAAAACATCCGGAGGCTCTGCACCGGCAGCTACACCCATGTCGGCCCCAGACGACACGCGTCGCCTTTCGTCTCCCGTCTTTCCTGGTATCTTTCTCTGCCTATTACATCGCGAACTTCTGGACAGGTCAGAGGAGTCAACAAGTGCCTTGTCGCCCATACAGGTTTCAGACCTTTCCGACATATTAACTTTACACGCCATGTCAGTATGACGGAAGCGCGCAGTCCTATCGTCAGAAGCTTGCATGAACAAGGTTGCACAAAGTCATGAAGGGCCGCTTTTACGCTTCCCCGAACAGATACCCACGAGTATGGGCAGCATTGTGCTCTTGACTCGACCACTGACGGAATGAGTAGAAAAGCCGTCGAGCGAGAACGAGAGCGACATCGCCAACCCTTATGGATCCCCCGTTTCTCGCCTTCTCATCCGAGATCCTGATTGAAATTTTGTCCCATCTACCCCAGCGCGACATCGTGGCCTGCAAGCTAACATGCAGGAAACTGAACGATGTCATAGCGCATTCATTTCTTCTCCAGTACATCGCCCAGGCCTCCCTTGCGGGAGTTCATGATTCCCTCCTTCCCGGAAGGTCAACTATAGACCGTTCGAATGCGCTGCAAGGCCTCGAAGACGCGTGGCGTGATCTCAGCATCCGCCAACGAACCGCTAAAGTCACCCGTGGTACCGCCTGGCCTTGGCTGAATTATGCAATCCACGACGACTACAGTCTTGGCACTGCGAGGCGATAGTGACGATCCCCGTCAACCCCCTGGCTACTCCTACATTGACCTCCGTGAGCCAACTGCATTTACTAATACGCTTTGGAGAAAGGTCGACGTTCCTTGGCGCGGCCGGCATTGCATGTTTGCATTCGCAGCGAACGAGAATGACCTTGCCGTCGTCGTAACGTGGGTCCCTCACTTGGTGGTTGGAGGAGCCAGTGTGAAGCTGACCGGCTGCCAGATGCGCGCGCGATGAGGAAATCTCGAGGGCAGAGGTCCACTGCTTGGACTTCTTGGATGGAGAACCCCATCCGCAGGCGGAAAACCCCGACCTCGTCATCGATTTTCCTGCACCAACTTCTCCTCATCACATGCAAGTCCAGCTCACGGGTGACCACATCATCGTTTCTTGTAACGGCTCGCCCGACGACGAACGCCAAGTCGATGTCTTATTCCTTGTGAGTTGGAAGGTGGGAAGGGTGACATCGGTAGGTTATCTTTATCGACCAGCGGTGTGTACCGTACCCATCATGACCAACCCGGTCCATGTAGCTGCGCGAGACGCCGCCGCCAGCAATGACCTTCGCGGTGGGATTCACGATGATCTCCGAAACGCTCCTCGCGTTCGTCCACATGGCCAAAAACGCCATTTTCCTCTACGGTTTCGACGGGGCACTCGGCAGGGTCACCTTCGTGCGGGCGCTGGAGCTCCCCCCGCTCTGCGACGGCGGACGGCTCAACTATGCGCACTGCCTCTCCGAGCAGAATCCCGTCTTCTCCCGTCACCACCACCGCCACCCCACGACGTCCCGCACTCGCAGACGCCCCCCGCCGCGGTTTCCGTTCAGGTACAACCCGGCCGACGGCGTCGCATGCTTCGTCCTAGGCGTGAGCCTCGAAGACATCCCGGGCGCAAGCATGACCGTCGCGCTCGTCGTGCACCGCCGCGCTCTGCTCGCGCTGGCCTCCGCGAGCACGAGCACCGACGCAGGCGCAAGAGGGACCGACGAGCAGCCGGTTTCGTGGGACAGCTGGGGCCCACAGGCCGCGCGATGCCTCGAGGTGCCCTACTGGCGCCGATGCGGCGGGCCGGTCGGGCAGCGCTGGGGCGTGCTCGCGCACGACGAGCTCGTCCTGCACGATTTCAACCCGCACAACGTCCGACGCGCCTCGGCGCGGCAGCAGCAGCAGCATCTTGCGCCCGCGCCTGCGCCGGGGACGTCGACGTCGACATCCGGCGCCCGCGGCGTGCCGACGCGGCGCGAGAACGAGGCCGTGAGCGAGAATCCGAATCGGACGCGGGTCGTCACTGCGCCGACGGTGCTCACCGCGGGCCTGTGTTTCCGCGGTGACGTCATGACCCGTCTGCCCTACGTCGAGACGAGGGCGGCGTGCACGCCTCGGTGGGAGAGCGTGCTTATCGATGGGGAGCGCCTGTTGGGGCTCTATTTCAAGGTGGGTCTTGGTGGCGAGAGTTGGAAGCGCGTTCGTGATTTGATAGTCAATCGACTGATCTGCCCCTTCCCCTTCCCCTTCCCCTTTCCCTCTCCCTTTCCCTTTCCCTTTCCCTTTCCCTTTCCCTTTCCCTTCACCGCAGGAGGACGATGCGGACGCACACGAGGTCGATATCGACGTTTATCTCATGGGCACCAGCACCGCCGGCGCCACCAGCGCGGCTCCCCAGTAGCAGTAGTAGTGGAGGTCCTACGAGTTTGTTCCGCTCAGCTCGGCGATCTTCGGCTGGCCCCAGTATCCCATAGCCATAGCTGTAGTACTCGTACCCGTACCATCACGACCACCTCCGCCGGATTACGGCTTCCGCCTCTGCCTACCGCCACGCACCGCTGACCGGGAGACAGAGCCGGCGGGAACGAATAGCTGTAGTCTGGGTACTGTGCCAGAGAAAGCACCACAACATAGATTACGACTGGACTGCATACACTGACAAGTCGCGTATTGATGAGATCTAAAGGGACAACGAGCGCCCTTGGCCCGGACCTGGGCGTGGCCTCAGACCCGTGTTTGGCCCGTGGGATTGTTGATAACGCATGACGGAATAACCGAAAACGCACTAATGCCGTCTGAACGAGGTAGGTGAATTACGATGGCTAGTCCATAAACGGGTACTATTTGTTTTGGTTTGGGAGGTGGCGTGATAAATTTGGGCGTCGTGTTGTGCCACACACGAATGCAGAAGCCAACTGATTCCGTCATCCACGGCTGACGCGTGCAAGGCAAGATCCCTGGACTTCGGATGAGAAGCATAAGTTCGCATATTGCGTAATCACCTATCAATAGATCCGTGGCATCTTCCGAATAATAAGGCCACACAGTTCCCACACCTGCAATGATAACTCATAGATAACATTACACAACAACACTCGTAAGTAAACAGCTACGAAAAAATATATAACGCGAGTAGCTATGATGGTTGAGCAGGTGCCCGGGGTGAAAGTTGCAGTGTGTGTACAACATGCGAGACAGCGAGTAAGAAGGATTGCAGAAAACGGATGGTCGGATAGACAGATGATTAGATGGAGGGATGTCGTAAAGAAAGAAGGCAAACGGAGGGCTGTGAACGCGCGAACGGGCGATGACAGACTGGGATGAGTGAAGTGTCGGAAATGAAGATGGATGTTGCGTCATGTTCTTTGTCATATGCTACGGTCTTTGTATTCATAAAAGTATGCGGTTGTATAAACGTCCGTCATATTCAACGTCAGTTCGGCGACCACACGGGCGGCCAACCAAAATGTCGTCTCACCAAGGTATTTCTGCATCGGGTCGTCCAAAATGTGGCATTCGGTGGGCTAGAGTTTCCATTCCTGGTTGAAATATGACAGTGGTAAGGTGCGCGTGATGTAAAGTGGTGCGAGAAAACTAATGTGGAAATCGACAATATGGAGTAAGCATCTGACTGGAGGGGAAAAAATAGAGATGGCCGGCTCGTGGAGCTATTCACATGCCTCACCATACCAGGTGAGTATTGGAGTGCGGCGTGGGACGATCACACGAAGTATCTCCCCGTCAAACTCAGCACGAACCTGGCTGAGGTCAGCGTCATACCCGAACGAGATGCGTCTCTCGAAGTGACCTGTTCCGAAATTACACATGGGTTATCAATGCAACGCGGTAGTCAACCGTTACGTACCACCGCCTGGCTCCCACGAGTCAGCCACGACGTGCAAAACGCGCCGGCGCCGCGCAGCTAGGGTTCTTTAAAAATTGATAGCAGACTGTCAGCGAATAAGCTGACGTCACAAAACAGAAAACGCACATTGCATCACGCCTGAAACCAGGTAACCGAGCAACCAATCGATATTCAATTGGTAACGTCTCTACTGCAATCCAGCTATCTGGAGGCGGGGGCGCGTCACTCAAGAACGGCTCATGAGGAGCACGGGAATGACGAGTCGAGTTGGAACGCGCTGGTGGAGGATCTAATATTGTTGGTGGTGCTGGGGGAGGCAGCACACGACTCGAGGAAGCGGGTACAACTGGGTGAGGCCGATGCGTGGGACTCATAGCAGGAGAGTGTCCAAACAAGAGGAGGCCGGCATTTTGGGTGCAGGATACTTCAGGAGAATACGGCGGTGGGGGTGACAGAGTCGAAATTGATCCAGACGATGAAGTCGGGCGAGGACGGGAACCTGTAGATGGCCCTTGATGCAAACCCGGAGAGGACTGATTTGGGTCCCAAGATTGGTCGCGATCGGATGAAGCTGAGGATAATGACTGTGAGCCAGATACTGCGTCCATCCGAGATGGAAGGGGATTGAATAGACTTTGAGGGGTTAATGGGGAGATGCCGGCAGAGCGCCACTCCTGAGAGGTAGAATGATCCAGGGGATGTAACGTTCCGAGGGTTGAAACAGACGACTGCGAAGTGCCTGCTGGAGGGGGGAATGACCGGCCGGCAGAAAGTAGAGGATTGATGCAATTAGACGGCGAGGAAGGAGAGTGTGGAGCGAGATTAGCGGCATCATAGGACTCCGCAGATACGGCGTCTGTCGCAGAGCTGACTGAATGAATACTAGAGCCATTGCCGAGACGATCGAGAGGTGGCACAGGGAGCGGGCGGGCAGCACGAGCTGCTAAATGAGAAGGGCGAGAGACGCCACTGCTCGAGGAACGTTCATCGACGTTTTCGTAAGCTGGGGGAGACTGGTCCTGTTGCGCCAGTTTGGCGACATCGATCACGTCTGTCGACGGCGGGGAGTGAAAACCTTGGGATTGAGACGGAAGACGAAAGAAAACGGCCGTGTCAGACGAAGAGGTGGATGATTCGAGGTGAAATGGAAACGAGACGAGTTGTGTGGGGGAGTCAAGAGAAGGACCTGAGGGACAATGGCGAGCGTAAATAAACGAGAAGGAACAAACAAACATGGGGGGTGAAAAAGAAGCGAGGAATAAATAAAAAGGATCATCGGCACGTCCACCGCCATCTCGGAAAAAAACGTGACACGATCGGGAGATCCCCGGATTACATACGTACACCCGCGGTCGTACCTTATACGCCCCCCAGCCCCGTACTATTACATACATGCATACATACCTTTCCCGTCCGTCTTTCTCATCACATCCAGCGCGTCAGTTCGACCGCCCGGGAGAGGGAGGCGACGAAGGGGATCGAAATTTAAGAAATGACTGTCTCTAAATTTGGCTCACCATGGGCCCTTTGTCTCGTGTGCTCCTCCTCTTCCCCGGCATCGAGCATCACTGCGTCCCCGTCAAGTCCGTCGGGCACAAGACCAAGTTGGACGGCTCGGTCACCGTGCCCCAATTGTGCATTAGGACAAGGTGTATGCATGTTACCAATATCTCTCGGGAGAAGGGAGGTGAGGTGAGAAGGAGAGAAGGATAGGGTAGAGCTTTCGCGAGAAGAACCCGAAGAGGTTGATGGGGAAAGTGGCGGGGTGGGGTGCCGATCGCTACAAGCTTGGTGGACGGGACGAGCCATAGGACATTTTGAGGGGACGAGGACGGCCGGGGAAGAAGAGGAAGGCGTAGGAGGAGCAGGTAATAGAGGATGAAATAGGGACTGTGCCGGAGCCGCGGAGTGACTGGTAGTTGGATATCCACTAATGACGTCATTTCGGGTCCCACTCCACCCATTCGGAGCACCTGCCCCGTTAAGTACAGTTGTCTCCCGTGCTTTGTAATGTGCCATCGCAGCCTGCGCTGCGCTGTGGTCCGGCTTATAAGTATTTTCCCTACAATCCTCAGCAGACCGCGGTTCGCGTGCCAGCTTGCTGCTCCACTTCAGTCCCAACACAACATAGATCGGTCTGTACTCCGCTAAAGGGGTCTTTTGAAACACGTCAACCGTTCATTCCCAACTTCCCGCAGCTTCTTTTTTCAATATTCTCAGCTTTCTTGATAGTTGTGGCTCTAGCTCAGCTACCGTCGCAGTCGCAGCCGCAGGTGTGGTTGGTCTGCGCTAGTTCCCATGGTATCATTTCGCCTCCCACTTATCGGTCGGGTCATGCCTGACACCCCTCGCAACAACTCCAAGGAATGATGTGCCGCAAAACGTGGCCATCAGATAACAGCACGGACCCGAGGAGTGCGATGCTCACTAACCCACTAAAACCCGCGCCACTGCATGTGCCCCTATTGATACATGTATGAAAGATCTCTACTGAGAGCATTGACCAATTACGGCGCTTTCAAGGTAGCCCTCTCGGCTGTTTCGGTTGGCATTAGTGACACCTGTTCGCCATTCTCATCTTACTTGTCAAGACGATGGAATCCGGAATTTCCGTCCAATCCGTTAACGATTCCCTCTCTGGCTGTGATGCATCAGCCACACGTAAATGATGGTTGCTGCAATGGACTCGCAGCCCATCAAACCCCTTTACAACAGATCGGATTGCATACCAACTAAACGTTGCGAAGACACCGATCACTCACTCACGGTGCCCTTCATGCACCACACTCACCTGATTCCCGGAAGAAATGTTCGAATCGATTACCAATGAGCCAGTTGTGCCTCGTCATGCTTTTGCTGATAGGTGCCCGCACATTGCGAATAGTCAAATGCCACCGGAACCATCGAACGAAGTTGATCTCTGAGTGGAACCCCACAAACCCCTGGACGAAGAAGATCTGTGGGGGTTCTTGTTGGGACCCTCATCCGGACAGAACCACGTCGGGCTTCGTTGCCTAGGTGTACAATTTAAGAAAGTCACGGAGGACCCATCCACAGCACTCATCGCTTGCTGGTTTTGCGGGTCAATGTCGGCGCTCCGGGCACTCCGCGTTGTGTACCGGACTTCTCGCCCGCTCGCTTCGGCGGCGAGTCGGTCTCGGTTTGGTATATGGGAGATAAAAAGGCATCTCATGCGCCGCTCTTCGACAGAGGAAAGGTTTTCCGAATGCCGCCAAATGCCCCTGTAAGGTTTCATTAACACTGCCCTCAATCAACCGCAGGGCCACTGCGGCGGGCGCGGAGGCGTCATGAGTTCTATCATCTTCGCCACACGGTAACCTGCGTTTTGCAGGCACGCCACAGACATGCGCAACTGACCGAGGTCGGAAATCTGTCAACGCCGTCCCAATCAAGGCCACCACCTTTGGGTGAACCTTGCACAAGTAAGGTTACAATTGTCAACGGAGAGTGCGATCGTGGATGGAAACCCCTCTGGATGTCATGCCTTCAATGCCGTTTTGTGTCCTGAATCGTGTCCCCCGGGAGGCTGTCCGTTCCGAAGCAGGGGTGTTGTGGGTGTGTTGTGGTGTCGTGCCGACTGCGACGTGGCTGGTGGTTTTTTTTTTTTCTTTTTTATCAGGCACCCTTTCAGGCGGAGGTGGGTTTTCCTCGGTCTTGGCCGAGTCATTCGGTCATGCACGACCAGCCCACTTACACCCCGAGCACCTCCGTGACTGTGCTGTCATCTTAAACGTTTTGATAGCTCAAACTCCACCCGTGCTGTGCCGTGCCTCATGCACCTTTTGGATGTTTGAAGGGGGCAAGGGGCTGGGGCTGAGGCTGGGGCTGGGACTGATGGCATCGAGTCATCACTACTATTAGGGGCCAGACAGAAGCCCCTAAAAGTGCATTGTCTGGTGATGCATCTGCCCATCCGAATTGTCGGCACCAAGACACCCACACCAAGCACAGCGCCGACTGGCGGAAAAGACGCCGAAGTGGGGCACTGAGACAACATTCAATACAATACAAGCGCCTATATGCGTGACCCTGACAGTACTGTAGTGGGTGGAGCAAAAAAAAAAAAAAGAAAAATCGAACAAGGGTACTTTTGACGTCGAGACGTCTTCGCGGAACGCGTTTAGGTTTTAGTTTGTTTTGGAGCTCATCAAAACACTGGCGCACCCTCGTTCAAGTGTGATGGATGGATGGAGCGAGACTTCTCGAACCCGGGGGGAGCGGGTGCGAGAAGCGTTGCTGTGCTGCTGTTGTGATCCGAATCCCCCATCCCCGCCACCTGGGGCCACTGACCCCTTCATTCATTCATGGGTGCACGTTTGCGTTTTTTCGCTTTCGCGTTCTGGTCGATAGCGCGATCAACGAGGCGCCCGTTCTTTCCTTCCTGCGAATATCGGACACTAGCGCTACGATCAAAGTGCGCAGGGCACCGTGTTGTATTGGGCTCCACGCAGCAGACGCGGCCAACGATAACTATCCGAGGAAGTACCTGTACCATGGTAATGGGAACGGTAGCACGGGCCGCGTGATAATAGTTTAATAATATATATATTAAATCCCCAAGCCGAGTCTACTTCCTCGACGTCCTGGCACCTACAGATACACCAAACATCATAGAAATGAACAGATGAGCAAACCGCGTAAATTAATGTCCGTGTTCCTGTTCCCCTCGTCGTTTTATCAAACGTCGTCTTCGTCGAATCTTCGTCGAGAGCTGCCGCGAGACATTTCGGCGCTGGCGCTCGTCCTGGACCCACCGTCCACGTATCCGGTCGCGGCCGGCTCTGGACTGAGCTCATATTTTGCCGCCGCGTCGGTGAAGATCCGGGAGCCGTTGTCGTGAGCAAGCTGTATCTCGGGCTCGACGATGTCCTCAGGACGGGGGAAGAGGAGGAGCTGGGGCCTGACGATCAAGAACAGGAGGACGTTGATGAAGCCCGAGAGATTGAACATCGAGACGCCGAAAAACTGAGACGCCGACGAGACGTGGTCGTGGCTGAAGAGCATCCACCGCGCCACGGAGAGAGGGAGGACGACGAAGGAATACGCAAGCGGGTAGCTGGAACGAGACACGACGGTCAGTGGGCGGGGAGGTGGGTGTTGCAAACAAATTAGACTCACAGGAGCATCCCCAACGAGGCTCTCCTCTGCGCATATTCGACCGTTTGATCAGGCTTGGACGTGTGGAACTTGTACCAGCTATCCGGATCGACCGACAAACGGCCCTCCGTCCAGAAGTAAAGCGGGATGTAGAGGAACGCCGAAGCGAACAGCGCCACCCACAGCCAGACGTATTCACCGCCCAGGCGTTCACCCTTGAATTTGGGGCTGATCCAGCACCAATACTGTACATATGGCGTCGGTGGTGAGAAAAGGGGGGTTAGAAAAACAACACACGGGAGTGGGCGCCTCGTAATTTTTGTTTGTGCTAGCGCCGATGCTAACCCAGAGCGCGATGAAAACGCAAACGAGGCAGACCAGACCAAAGGCAAAGCGGCGCGCGTCCAGCCCCACTCGCCACAGGGCCCCCACGAACGTGTGGACGGCGAGGAGCTGGGTGAAGACGCGTGTGCATCAGAGGGCCGCGAGTCCCGAGAAGATGAAAGGAAAGAGACGGACGAGGGTGGTCAGCGCAACTCCGAGTTCGCCGATCTGCTGGATGATGCCCTGTGCGTTGCAATAGGCTCCCTTGGTAACGATCCCGTTGTGAGCCCACCGGACATCGAGGATGCCACCCATGGCCTGCAGAATGTCGAACAAGAAGAGGGTGAACTGACACCCGGATCGAATCAGTGAAGCGATCGGGGGCAGGAGAAGGCGGAACATACCATGTAGATGTCGGCAGGCCCCTGGAACAACTTCCAGTCACCTCCGGGGAACGTCTTCCTATACCACAGCACATTACGCTGCGCAACGTCCCGTCAGATCGGACGGAGGCGTGGAGGGGGAGAGCGTCGAAACGTACGCAGATCAATATGAGAATGATGACCACGGAGGCGCAGCTGAGGAACGACGCTTCGGCGGTCAGCTGTTGCGCGGGATGAGTTCAGGACGAGGACAAGCGCAGAGAGGGTGCAGGTGCTCACGGCCAGGCCGATGCTCTCTCCATTCGTTAAGCATGTGATCCAGGGGTTGGGGTTGTTGAGAGAGATGAGGGACTGAGCGTACTGTGCCGCGTTACAGACGGTCCCGTTCACGCCATCTATTGCGGTCATCCGTGTTCCAGTGAATGGACGTGGAGGGAAGAGACGTGCGACGAGTCGCAATCGGGAGTGCGAAAGGCAAAGGGAAGGAAGGCCAAGTGGGAGCGCAGGTCGCGGGAGAAGGAAAATAAAAGGGAGCGAATTTCGTGGGTTACGAGAGAGCCCGTAAGACGGCTCTAACGGCGCTGAAATGGTTCATCAAACGGAGCAATGGGGGAAGGGAAGAGGCGCACGTAGAGTACGAATTCCCCACGTTTGGGGACCCGGATTCCCTCCCGCCCGTGGGTACTCTCGTGTGATCTGATCGGTTAAGCGGTCGCGCGAGAGGCGTCGATAGCACAGCCTCCCCCAAAGCTGAACGCAGCCAACCTCACGGTCGTGTCGCGCGAAAAAAAAAATTGGTTCAGGGCGATCAGGGCCCTCGTCCTCCTCGTGCTGTACGGCGTGCCTAGCTGCCCAGATGTCGAACGCTGAACCGTTTGAACAGCGGGCGATGGTTGGCCTTTCCGGGCGAAACGCGCCAAAGCTTGGTCCCGTGCCCAGGCAAAAACTTTGTGTGCGAAACCGTAAATGCCTCGTGACGGTTTTACCAAAAGAGAGAGATCATACCTTGAGAGCCTGTCCAAAACGAGGCCGGAACGTAAATGGACAGCACCGCCGGGCCAGCCACCAGGAAAGTTGGCCAAGGGAACCATGGCCGGTTTTCGGTTCGTACGCATTACGTAGAGACCACACAACACATGCCAAGGGTGTGCAATCCTCGGGATTTCCCTGCGACGACGTGGATGACACGGTCGTGAACGGGTTCTGGCGGAGAATCCACATCTCAGCAACATTTCAATTGGATGCGGCCAAGACGACGACGTTGGGTGAGCGGTTTTGGAACATCGCAGGATAAGAATGGAGCTCCCGATGGGGTGTCAAATGGGGCTGCGAATCGAGAACAATGTTAATGAATGACACCCGGCATCTTACTCATTTCCTGACAAAGTTTTCACACCCCGTCAGCCGTGGCAGTGCGAGAGCGCATTCGACCTTCTCTCGGAAATCGTTTGTAGGCGTACACATCAATACAGCCGTTGATCGTACGTTGATCCTTGATCCATCATTTGTTCGGCGTTCAAGCGCATTTGTCAAGTTCTCACGGACAACACCATCTTTGAAATCGACAAACCTCGACGACTTGTCACACATGCGATGCTTTAGATAATAATCTACGCACACAACCCCCCATTGCAATGATAATGGTGGACATAATGGAAATAGTCCTGGGCGATGCGGATGTCCTGATTAGGCACAGAATCAACCACACCCAGGGCCATGAGCCGCCCTTCAGAAAGACCAACTCTCCTCAATTGCAACAGATAATGACCATCAGCGCATATCACATTTTGTTCTCCAGGACGAAGAGGAAACCCCCGAGCTGCGATGTACCCCCTTCCGGGTGTCCGTTCTCGGTGCATCTCTTTGAATGGTGCCTCGTGAGTTCTGTGCCCTTTGCCACCCCATGCATGTCAGACTATTGTCCAGTCATCAAGTACCAAACCAAAGCCTCAGTTCGAACACCGATCGCCCCTCGAGGCGCTCCTTTAGGGCCGTGAAGAATCTGACCAAAGTCCACATTACCCATGCCAAAAGTGAACGACAGTCCTCATCCCCAGTCCGTGACGGATATCGTCCTCAAGGACTCTCCAGTCGAGATCAAGGCCCACCCTCATCAGGAAAAACCCGATGTGCTAGCGAGTGCTAGCGAATGATAATGTGGAACTAACAACGTAATTATCTCCGGCTAACCTCTCGCTAGCACTCGCTACCTGCTATCATTTCGCTAGCTTGTGAGGTTTTTCCTGATGCTTGCAAAGAAGCAACGAGCTCACGCGCAGAGTGCGTGAGCACATCATCCCCGACGCTACGTTCTTTGGCGTGAACCTGGAATCCGAAGAGAATTTCATGTGGTGTGGCTTCTCAAAATCCAGTGACCAACTCACGCCTAGATGTCCAGCTTCACTATTCCGCTTTCAAATTGACCGGCCTCAAAATGTTCCCATCCATTGCGAGATCAGCACCTTCAATGTTCTTTCCCCAGCAAATGCCATCAACGTTCACGGCGCGTTTGACACGCCAGCATCCTACTTTGTAGCTACGGTAGTGTTCGGCATCACTAATCTCTGAGTTACGGCTCCGGCCGGCTATCGTCAATAACGTCAGAAGATCATTATGAGGCCCAGTATTTCGATGGCGACAAGCCCTACCCCCAAATGAGCCAATTGTCACCCCGGATCTCAGGAAATCGCGATGCAGACGGGATAGGTGTGATGGCCAGCGACGACACTTCAGTCAACATACTCAGTCAGCTATGCGCTGTAGTCCTGGTAGAAGGCGGCCTACGTCTGGACCTGAAAAATATGTCTTGCCGACAAGTGTCTCGGGCGTCGCCCTTCGCATACTCGTGCACGTCGCTGTGATGTGTCCAGCCTAGAGAGCGCGCGTGAGGTCTCGAGAGCACAAAGCAGACACGAAAGCGAGTCAGGTAGGCGACCTGGAGGCATTGCGAGCGCCAAGGACGTACTCCGGACGCCTCAAACAGGACGACATGACACGGCGTCTGGCACATGACGGGGTGCGAGGCTGACTACGTCTGTAGCTACCCAGCAACGCGAGAAGGCGGATAGAGCGTGGCTTGGAGGATTTCCATATCAGGCGTGGGAACCACCGGGGCGCAGAACGTAGCGTAGTGAAAAACAACGACCGACAGATGCAGATGACGCGCGCGCCGGGGCATCCGCATATATCCCCTATAGGCATTCGCCCATTGCGCGAGATGCCGGTACAGGATGAGATTTTGACGTGGAGAAATGCAACGGACACTCGGCGGTGAGCAAATTGTAAGCAGCGACCAGGCCAGCGGCGATTGACAGGCCTTGGGCATTCCGAGTCAACTGTCGTGTCAGGATTCCCATCAGGCGCATAAACACCGCAAATACGGAAACGGGAAACCGTCGACGCGGAGGCTCATTACAAGGAGTTTATCGCCTTGGACGTGCAAGGGAAAAAAAAAAAAAGGAAACAAGGGCTAACGGAAGCACGCCGAAAGCGTGTGACAGTCGGCATCTCATCCCCGATACTCATAGCTCGGGTCCCAAGCCATCACGGTGAGCCCTCAGTTTTGCTTGTGTGTATGGGTGAACGGAAGGCGGCGGGGATTGTAATGAAAAACCAAGGCGCCTATAACCTTTTCCGGAAAGATGGCGAATACGAACTCACGCGCCCAGTGACCAAGTTGCATGGGTCATGACGACCGCGGCGATGATCACTCAGGGTCACCATCACCCTGCACCAGGTGCCGCGCGAGGCGCGAGAGAGAGACAAGCATCCTGTATAGGGGACGATCCGAGACATCAAGCGTATTGTCATTTGGCGCTAGCCTGCTGCCGGCCAGGGCTGCACGCATTGCTCGCGTTCAGTTCCTCACGCTCGCGAGATCCCCAGTTGCAACTAGTACGGCCATGGTGTTCAGCGCTGCCTTGGTCTGCGCTACCGAGAATGGGAATTTGCTTCACGTCCGGAGCCCTGAAGAGGAAAAAAAATTTCCCCAAGTAGCGTTCGAGTTATTGAGCCGATACTAGTGGCCAGCACATTGGAGGGTCAGAAACATTTGACTTGATGAGGTTCGGCTCGCTTCAAGTTGGCTCTCCCGGCGTTCAACGTTGTATGTTGAGGTTATTGAAGGGTGTGTTCGCCTCGAGTGGAAAGAGAGAGAGAGGAAGAGGAAGCGGAAGGACAAGAGTCGGGACGCAAGGGAACGTGAGACGGCGACAGGGTGAACGCGTGATGGCGGCCTGCGCGAGACGTTTAGACTGAGGAATTGTATTTATTTTTCCGGTCGTCGTCTCTCGAAGCTGGGTTTAGCTTCGAAGACGGGGACGCGCTTATATACACGACGACGAACTGTACCTACCACGAGCCGGCCTAAGGTGGCCCAGCAGTTCCGGAAGAGGTTGCTAAGGGAAAAAGAGAGAAAAGGCTATCTGAAACGCGGGACCAACGCGAGTGCGGTCGAGAACGGGGTCGATGCGCGAGTCTAAACTAGAAGAAAAAAGAACGAAAGGACTATAAGGAGATAGCATGTACGCGAGGAAAACTGTCTGAAACGCGTAGGGTTTCGTGTGCGCGGTCGAAAGCGAGGCCGGTGCGCCATTGGTAGCGAGTCTAAACTATAAGATAAAAGAAAGGACGAGCCAAACAAGGGGTGGCTTGCGGCAGAATCGGGTCGGAGGGGGCGGCGGGTATGGCTGGCCAGCTTGGACGCCGAACGAGGGCAACGAGGGCGGTGACGTCGAGGGGCCTTCGGCTTGTGTGAGCGGTCAAGGCGGCGAGGGGACGATGAGGGAGGCGAGTGAAGGCCTCGTCGACCTTGTCTCGACGCGCGTGCATTCAAACCACGTCGCCTTGACTGCTCATACTATTCTTTCATGGCGGATTTGACTCACTTGTCATTTGGACGATGCGCACCCTTCAAATCATGATAGATGTTCATGTGCCAATTTGAACTTTTAAGTCATATCCACCGCCACCGCGCCCAAGCACTCTTGCTGTGGCCTAGGTGAGACCCATAGAGTTGCCATGGTCGTTGCGATCGTGGCCCTGACTTTTTATCATACTTCTGCTCCTTAGAATGGGTTCATTTGACATAGTCAATCGAGATAGTATACACGCATGCTACAACTGCTAAGTACACAATAAAACCTGCAAAGACCCTGTGCGCCCTTAATCAAATTTCATCAGAGGGCGAGGCACTGTTCCTAGAGCCCTGGAAGGCAAAATTCCACAGCCGTTTTCCCAGATCATCCGCAGCTTCGATACCCGCAGGTTCTAGATCGTTTTCATGTTTAGCTGTTTCGAATGACATGACAGCGCCCATGTCGAGGTGGTATGGCTGTGCTTCAGGTTCTACAGATGGTTCGAGAGGAGCGAAGAGTAGGAGTTGCGGTCGGATGACTAAAAACAGGAGTACGTTGATGGCACCGGAAAGATTGAACATAGTGAGACCAAAGAACATAGCCGCCGAGGGTACATCCTTGTGCTTGAATAGAGACCAGCGTGCGGCGGAAAGAGGGAGGACGACGAGAGAATACGCAAGAGGGTAACTGAACAATTCGATGAGTCTTTTCACGAGAAAATGTCATGGCGGGGCTCACAAAAGCATTCCCAGGGCAGCTTTCCTCTTTGTATATTCCACCTTCTCGTCAGGGTTCGAGAGGCGAAACTTGTACCACCTCTCGCCAATCGACAAGCGACCCTCCGCCCATAAGTACAGCGGAATGTACATCGTCATTGAAGCAAATAAAGCCACCCACAACCAGACATACTCTCCGGCTAATCGTTCTGCATTGAATTGGGGACTGATCCAGCACCAATACTGTTCAGGTAGTTAGTGGCGAGGGAGCCGTGTAGAAGGACAACGGTCGATGCAACCCACCGGTGAAGGCGCTTCATAGTTCTTGTGGGCCCCGTTGGGGATGCCAACCCAAAGCGCAATGAAAACACAGGTGAGGCCAACAATTGCAAAAGCAAAGCGACGAGCTTCAAATCCTACGTGCCACAGAGCAGATATGAACGTGTGGGCGGCAAGTATCTGGTGAGCGAATACGTGTCAATTCCAGAGACCGTCAAAAGACAGCGAGGAAAAAGACAAACAAGGGTGATCAAGGCCGTCCCAAGTTCGCCTATCTGCTTCATGATACCTTGTGCCAAGCAATACTGTCCCGTGGTCACTATCCCTTTGCCTGCCCATCGAATGTTGAGGATGCCACCCGTAGCATGAACAACGTCGAATATGAAAAGCGAGAGCTGCCATATGCATTTAGTAGCGTTAAGTGGTGGACAACTCGCGAACGTACCATGTAAATGTCAGGAGGAACACGGAGCAACTTCCAGTCGCCGTTTGGAAAGGCCTTTCGGTGGCGTATGATGTTCCTCTGCAAGAGGGCAGTCAATCCGGACGGCCACGTAAATAGGTTGAACACACCACAATAAGAATAAAAATTATGACCACGCATACAAGACTGATCAGAGATGCTTCGGCTGTTAACTGAGCATGGGTTGAGTAAGAGGAGAGTGTCGGCCAGATATAATGCCTACCGCCAACCCAATGCTTTGGCCATGTGTTAAGCATGAGATCGAGGGATCCGGACTCGGACTGGTCAACGATAACAAACTTTGCTGATACTGTTGCATATTGCAGACAGTCCCGTTGACGCCATCGAGTACCGTCATCACTGTCGCAGTGCAAGGCCTTGGGAAGAAATGTTTAATGTTTAACCCTCAGGTTACATCTTGGCCTTAAAAGCGTGTGAGGAAAGGCGAGGAGAGGCGATGACACGGACATTAGGCATAAGTTGCACCGCCTCCAGCTAGTGGGGGTTTGCACACGGAGGTTCTCAACGGAGATAAAGCGCACTCATCCACGCACACGCGTGGGGAAAGTTCCTGACGTGCAATCAACCCTCAGCCAGATCGACTCATCTCGACTCTCCTTTCGGCACACACAGTAGTTAACATCGTAATTTGCTCTCCACACAACACCGCAGGTGATACTAGCGTCAGGACACCTCGTCGAAACCGGGGAGAAGCACAGGTCTCTTAAGTGATAGTAAGCACTGGCAATTGAATGTTAGGCGAAAGCTATGTTGTTGTTTCTTATTGGATGCTGGCATTTGCACTGGCCAGTGCGTGCCGTTAAGTGTTCTCCGCCTTGGGGATAGATGATGAATTCGTGAGAGGCGTGGATCACTGTCATCACTATCTCGACCGTGTTTGCGGCGGCGACGGTTACACTGCATCCTGGGCCTTAGCGACGCTCACGGTTTGATATTCCATAATCGTAACAGTAACACTTCACAGACCTCGTCCACACAACGCATGCATGGAACAAGACGACGGATTCATGGACTTGCTTGTCCGTAAGCCTGGTATCTAACCGCTCTCCCGACTTAAAGGTCACAATTAGCGTCGACACAACCATAACCGAACTTGTCGTCGGTGAAGTATGGAGGGCGATTACAGATCCCAGACTCGACCCTCCGGTGGACACACTTTCCCCCGACGAAGATTTGCGGAATATGTTACCAGTCAATTGCGTCTCTGCAACGAAACTACTGATACGTGTGTATCACTTGTCGATCGTGGCAAGGTACAGAGAGAAACATAGGGTCAAGGTACAATACGCAAGGTCAACGATAGTTTGTTTGACACCATACGGATGTTACGGTTACCGTCACGACCGGTATAGAGCCTTCTGACGCAAAGTTTACAGAATGGAGTACCGTACCTCATTGACGACGAGAACCCTCCTGTCCGAGGCCAAGCCGAGGACCCACTTCAGGTCGTGTTTTATAAAAGCATCATCGTCTACATGACGAGGACAACAGCCCAACAGTGCGCTGGTGAGACCCATCATTGTTGTGATTTCCTCTCATTCCGCAGTCTGCGCCAGTCGCAGACAATGCCGTCGTTCGATTTTCATGGTTCCGTCCTGTTGTACAGGGTCATAAGTATCATATTTCAAACCCTTTTCTATGGTGAGCCCAACCCATCAACTGCCACTTGTCTTGTGCTGATTCTCCATCGTGATGCCTCAGGGATATATTTATGTCTCGTTCCCATCTCGGTCTATGTCATGATGTAAGATATCCTCTCGTCGATCGCCCCCTCCCCATGTCTTCTTTTTGGATGTTGTTCTCAAAGGACGAGCTCTGCACGATGGAACAGGTCGAAGGGACTCAAAGTTCGATCACGGAAATTGCTCTTCGGAATGACGACGATCATGTTCGTGTTGTCGTCCATCTACTGGATCTCGTCCGTCGTCGTCACGTTCATGGTCATCGACGCGTGGTTCAGCGAGCTCGATCCGGCCACTCACCAAGCCCCGGATTGGCTGCCGATGTTCAGCGCCGTCCTTCTCGTCAACGTCAGTAGTACGAGCCGATGCTCTTTGCGTGTTATCTATCGTCGCGAGCAATCCCGTTGACTTTGACCACCATTCGTAGTATACTCTCGCCGATGTCGTCGTCGTCTGGCGAGCTTGGGTCCTATGTTCTGAGCAACACAGGGCCATTTTGATTGCGCCAGTCGTCTGTCTTGTACTCAACGCCCGTACGCATATCTCGTCCTTTCTTCTTTCTGCGCTCTCTCTTTAACAGTCCTCTTCGCGAACATTTCAGTTAGTTACTTGATCACTGTCGCTGTGAGGGCCGGCTTGCTCATCACTCCGGAAGATGTTCGGATTCATCGAAACCTCGCCCAAGTCATTGACGTCATGCAAGTGGCCGACCTGGGGCTCTCCTTGCTGACCAATATCCTTGCGACGGCCATCATAGGCGTCAAGGCTTGGTTCGTCCCTTCGACGTCTCGTCGACTTGCACGCTGATGACACACGCACTCGTGTGTGCTGGCAGGAAATATCGCCAGGTCCTGGTAAAGGGTGGTCCCTACTCGCAGACTCGCACACCAGCGGGAAAATTGATGGCTCTCCTCATCGAATCCGGCGTGCTCTACGTTCTCATTGGTGTAATTCCTTCCTTCGTTCTGCAAGTTCGAGGCTTTTTATACTTTTTTCTTGCAGCTCACGATCTTCGCCTCCCTATTCATCCCTCTGCCTTTCCAGACTCTGGGCGATATATTAGTGCCCGTGGGCGTACAGCTCGCAGTGCGTTTACCGCTCCTACAGTCGCCCACCCCCGACCTGTATTGATTCCGTATTTTACCCGATGGTTAGGGAATGTATCCCATCGCCGTGCTCCTGCTTATGGATCAGAATTACTCATTCGATACCACCACGTACATTTCCTCCGGCTCCGTCCTGGACATCAGCAGCAGCCGAATTTCGCGCATAGAACCCATGACTTTTCGCTCTGGGCCGGAATCCGGAAACGGTCTGACGAGCGCAACGGAGGACAGGAAATTGCCTCATGCCAACGCATTCATTACATTTATGGAGATAGACGACGACGTGGAACGGACGGCAGGAAGCAGCGCCGGGTCGGGAGAAGCACGATTTTCGTGAGCATCGACGGCTTGCTTAGAATGTAAAATCTCTCGGGTTTGTAGTCTAGAGATTGTATTGTATCCATACACTTCCGCCTTTATGTATTATAATGTTACCGTTAGGCAATGGGAACATGGTCATGGCTTCGGACACAGAGTGGCTGGTACTGCATACCACTGACTCATCACCGGCCCACCTCGTCCCTACCTACTCCCTTCCCTCGCTCACACCTGCTGCCTCTTCCCATCCTCGTGTGCCCGCCTCCAACTGACTCAATGCCCTGCCACCTTTGTCGGTGACCGTCGTGCCTCAGCCGCAGATGACCTCGTCACACCCAACATCGCCTGTGTACGTCTTCTTCCCCTGAGGACGACACCCTCGTTCGTACCTCGAAGTACCCCGACGCAGTGCTCAGCCCTGGTCTCTCCATCATGCCATGCAACTTTATTCCTGCCCGACTCCGACACGTTCTTAGGATCTAATATCAAGTTGCCAAGCGTTCCGGCAATGTGCACCAGCACGGTTGAGAAGAGCGGAAATATACGCTAAATCGCCAACTCCAGGCAAGACGTTGTTTCTCGCTTTTTCGTACATTGCCTTTTCTTCGTCCAGCGTACCCTCATCACCCTCCACCTTCACACACCGCCTCCACGGAATTCAAAGGTCGCTACTCGTAGATTCGTCACATATATGTTCCTGCGCTTATCTCTAGAGGGTTTTGTCTCTTTTTCTGGGACGATGCCTGGCGGTCACCTCATGCCAAGGGTTTCATGGAAAAAGTGAGCACTCTCCCCAATATCCCCGAGTGAACGTATTGATTATCATTTGGTGGATTCGCGGCCTTGCTTAATCCTGAATGACTTGTTTTATAGGGATGTACGGCTGCTTCACGGGATATGGCAAATGTCCATCTGGATCATGCGTGCCTCACTCATTCTTTCTCAGTTCCATCGATTCCTGGCTTGATTTCGTTGGCGTGGAGACGTTAAGGGCCATCGAGCCGTCACTCAACGTCAAAGCTTTGGCTCCTAGAGTAGATGCCAATTCCCGTGCCATTCGGTTTCTCCCTTGAACGAGAACGCGAGAAGTGAGACTGAACACTTCTCGAATATTTATCATTTGTGGGAGACTAGTTGAGGATGATGCCTCTAGAGATTTGCTGGAAGGCCGTCTAAAAGCAATAAGAACTTTCAGGAAGCATATTGATATCTATTGACTCGAAGGGACATATTGGAACTCTGGGGTTCCAATCGAATCGGAATAACCTGTGCAAACCACCATGAGCGCGTGGACTCGTAGTGTGGGGCGGGATTCGTGCTTGACCTGCATGTCCCTGCCCCATCGTATTATGGGGAGCGTTTGGAGGTTGCTAGGCACACATTCGTTTGCATGTAACCGACCGAACTATGTTATCGCAGTGCCCAGCCATGGGGCATGTCACATGAGAAAAAATATGTCCTCGGCGGCTAAATTCTATCCTGTCGGAGGGCGACTACTGCCGTCCTCAGCTCGACTTTAACATGGGCGATCCTGGCCCATCTAGTTCCTCTCGATTCAATTTGCTTTTCGATGCTTCCCTGCAGGACTATGAAAGACAGACGGGGACCAAACTAGCCAACCATCCTCTCGCCAAGCAACTCGAAACATGCAACACTGTAGAGTCCATAACCGCCTTTTTTCGAGAGCAAGTCTCTGCGTTCCGTGAATCTCGAGAAGGTGGAAAGATGACGAACTTGCTAAATCGTGCCGTCCCTGTTCTGCATGCATTGTCCACCAACTCCACCCTTCGCGACACTATCAGTGTGGTACGTCGGCATAGACCGATGGGTATTGCTCGGGTCCTCGATGCTTATACTTTTCTGACAGCCATTCCCACCAGCAAAAGCAATATTTGCTGGCCTCGCTATTCTCTTCGCGGTATGTGTCTTTCCCAGTTCCTATGAGTATGCTTTTTGTGACCTTCGAGCTTATCAGACTATCGAGAGCGTTAACGCCAGCTTCAGTGCACTGGCTAACTTGCTCAAGTGCATCGGAAAGTTCCTGAGCCGACTTGACATTTATATGAAGATTCACCCTACACCGGCCATAACAGAAGTAGTTGTCGAAATAATCGTCGAACTTATCTCCACGCTCGCTCTGGAGACGAAAGAGGTGAAACAGGGGCGACTGAGTGAGTCCTTCGTCATTAACTCGGTCCTTCTTTAGCTCAATGGATCGCAGAGAAGCTCGTAAAGAAGCTCTTGGGGGATAACAGGGTGGAAGATGCGCTACAGCGGCTTGATAGACTGGTCCAGGAAGAGTCACGGGCGACTGGGGCACAGGCTCTCGCCATCGTCTACGGTATTGATCAGAAAGTCAATGTACTCATGGACGGTGCGGAAACTCAATCCAACTCATCACGCCTGTGTAGTGAACATCCTTCCCTCTAGATGGCAAGACACCCGAAAATATTGCCTGGGAACCTTTGAGTACGTTCCGCTGGCAATGATAAGCTTTTGTTTTTCTGATGCGATCATAGAAGTAACGCAGAGGAATCCGAGTGACAAGAATAAGAATAAGGCTAATGCCAATCGTCAGTCGTTTCTTCATGTGGTCTATGTGAAATGCCGAGAGAATTCTCGCAGGCGAAAAATTGCAGCAAGACCTTCAAAATTGGCTCTCTCCACCCGATCCTTGGAAAAATCACAACACTGCGTACAAGTCACGCCATAGCGGAACAGCAACATGGTTCCTCGAAGGCAACATCTATTCTGAATGGAAATCATCTAGCCCTAGCTCACTTTTGTGGATTCATGGAAAACGTGGGTCTATCTTGGTCCGTTCTGTCGTCACTGAGACTGATGATTACGGTGTCGTAGCGGGAGCAGGGAAGAGCGTGCTATGGTGAATTCACCTTTTGATATTAATGGTTCAGTGACTTATTTTTATTGGTCAGCTCGGCGATCATCGAGGACGTCAACGAGATGCGCAAATCAGGACAAGTATCACTCGCCTTTTTCTATTGTGACTTCAGGGAAGACAAAAAGAAGGAGCGACGTGAATTGGTTTCATCGTTCCTTGTCCAGCTTTGTGATCAGTCCGATTCCTATTATGATATTCTTTCCGACTTCTACCTTGCACATCGTCGTGGTTCTCAGCATCCTGGCGAAGATGCACTCCTGGAATGTTTCATCCGCATTGCCCAAATCTCAGGAGATACCCCAGTTTTTGTAGTCGTGGACGCTCTGGACGAGCTTCCGAACACAACGGGTATCCCATCTCCTCGTGAAGAAGTCCTAGGCCTTGTAACAATGCTTGTCAATTTAAAAATTCCGAATCTCCACATCTGCGTCACGAGTCGACCGGAGGCTGACATCAGACCTGTCTTGGATCCTTTGGCTTTCCGGTCCATTTCTCTACATGGCGAGAGGGGGCAAATTCTCGACATTGTCGAGTATGTTAAATCAGTCGTAAACACGGACCCCATGATGCAAAGATGGAAAGTGATTGACAAGGAAATGGTTATTGATGTGCTGAAGAAGAAAGCAGACGGCATGTAAGGGATTAGTGCCATATATCCTCACGATTCTCCCTAATGTGTGTCACATTACTCACATAGGTTTCGATGGGTTTTCTGTCAGTTGGTTTACCTTCGCCGCTGCATCCCAGGACGTATTCGACGTGCTCTTGATGAATTACCGGAGACCCTGGATGAGACGTACGAGAGGATCTTACAAGACATCGAGGAACAAAACTGGGAATATGTTTACCATCTGTTCGAATGTGTCGCGGTAGCTTCCCGTCCGCTTTGTGTCGAGGAGCTTGCGGAGATCCTTGCAGTTGATTTCGATGCAGGAACCGTTCCCACATTCTTAGCAGATTGGCGCCTCCAAGATCCAGGAAAGGATGTGCTGTTTATGTGCTCCAGCTTACTTTCCATCGTTCAAGCGGGCAATTCGCAAGTCATTGAATTTTCGCATTTCTCCGTAAAGGAGTATTTAATGTCGGCCCGCCTCGCCAAAGCTGGAGACGTCATTTCCCGTTACGGTCTATCCATGACCCATGCTCACACAACCGTCGCGCAAGCCTGTCTCGGGGTTCTATTCCACCTAAATAAAAGCATTAACCGCCACAACCTGAAGAACTTTCCCCTGGTCGAATATGCTGCCCGATACGTAGTAGAGCATGCCCAGTTCGAAGGTGTGTGGCCCAAGGTGCAAGACGGCATGAAACGTCTCTTCGACCCAAATATGCCACACCTTGCGCTCTGGGTCTGGGCATACGCCCCAAACACCCTCTTCTTGTTTGTACCTGAAGAAGAGAGAATGTCATCACGACTACCAGCCACACCGTTACATTACGCTGCTTATTATGGTTTATATGACGTTTCGGAGTTCCTGGTTACTGAGCGCTCACAGGACGTAAACGCTTCACGGGCTTCGGACGGTGTGACACCATTGCATGGGGTATCATGCTGGAGAGTCGCTCGGCTCCTTCTTGAGCATGGCGCGGACGCGATAGCCCAAGACATCACCAGGCGGACTCCATTGCACCAGGCGTCGAGCGTGGAAGTTGCCCAGGTCCTCCTCGAACACGGCGCGGATGCGACAGCCCAAGACGATCATAAACGGACCCCGCTGCATGAAGCGAAGAGCGCGGAAATTGTCCGCCTCCTTCTCGAACGTGGTGCAGATGCAACAGCAAAGGATTATCAAAAGAAGACTCCGTTGCACTGTGCGTATAATACGGAAGTCGTCCGACTTCTTCTTGAGCACGGTGCAGATGCGACAGCGCAGGACAACCGCAAGCGGACTCCATTGCACCAGCCGTGGGGTGTGGAATTTGCTCGTCTCCTTCTTGAACATGGCGCAGATGCGACAGCACAAGACGACTACAAGCGGACTCCATTGCACGAGGCGTCGAACGTGGAAGTTGCCAAAGTCCTTCTCGAACACGGCGCGGATGCAACCGCACAGGACATATACAGACGGACTCCACTGCATAGAGCGGGAAGTGCAGAAGTTGCTCAACTCCTTCTCGAACACGGCGCAAATGCGAGAGCTCAAGACGATCATCAGCGGACTCCATTACACGAGTCATGGAGTGTGGGGGTTGTCCGGGTTCTTCTCAGCCACGGTGCTGATGCTATGGCACAAGACAACGACAAGCAAACTCCATTGCACCATGGGCATACTCTGGAAGTTGTTCAACTCCTTCTCGAGCACGGCGTGGATGTGACAACCCAAGATGTCAACAAGCAGACTCCATTACACCTGACGTGGGATGGAGGGGTTGCTCGACTCCTTCTTGAGCAGGGCGCAGATGCGACCGCCCAAGACAGCAATAAGCGGACACCATTGCATATGGTGTGGAACTTGGAAGTCGCTCGGCTCCTCCTCGAACACGGAGCAGATGCAACAGCCCAAGACGATGACAAGCGGACACCATTACATGGAGTCAGGAGTGTGGAAATTGCTCAACTCCTTCTTGAGCACGGCGCAGATGCGAGAGCCCAAGACTATTACAAGCGGACTCCATTGTACGAGGTCATCAATGTGGAAGTTGCTCAACTCCTTCTCGAGCACGGCGCAGATGCGGCAGCCCAAGACGATTATAACCGGACTCCATTGCACGAAGTGGACTGTGTCGAAGTGGCTCAGCTCTTTCTTGAGCATGGTGCAGATGCCACAGCCCAGGATAATGGGAAACAGACTCCGTTGCACCGAGCATTGAGTGTGGAAATTGCTCAGCTCTTTCTTGAACACGGTGCGGAGACAACTGCACAGGACGATTTCAAGCGAACTCCGTTACACACGGTGTCGAATAAGGAAGTTGTACGACTCCTTCTTGAACACGGCGCAGATGCGTCAGCCCAAGACAACTGCAAGCGAACTCCGTTGCACTATGTGTCGAGTGTGCCAGTTGCACAGCTCCTTCTCAAACATGGGGTAGATGTCACAGCGCAGGACGATTACAAGCGGACTCCGTTGCACAATGTAGAAGAAGAAGAAGTGATTCGATTCCTTCTTGAACATGGTGCCGATGCGACAGCACAGGACAATGCCAAGCGAACCCCGTTGCACCGTGCTTCGAGTGTCCAAGTTGCTCAGCTCCTTCTCGAGCACGGTGCAGACGCGACAGCCCAGGACGAGTACAAACGGACCCCATTGCACCAGACAGCGAATCACAGAGTTACTCGGCTCCTTCTCGAACACGGCGCAGATGCAATAGCTCAGGACGACCACAAGCGGACTCCATTGCATGAAATACAGGGCAAGCGAGTTGCTCAGCTCCTTCTCGATCACGGCGCAGGTGTGACAGCCCCGGACGACGGCAAGCGGACTCCATTGCACTATGCTTGGAGTCGGAGAGTTGCTCAGCTCCTTCTCGAGCACGGCGCAGATCCGATGGCCTTGGACGAGGACAACGAGACTCCGCTACATTGGGCGTCCAGAAGGGGAGATGTGGAGGTTTGTCGGCTCCTTTTGGAGCACAACGCATATGCGAATGTTCAGAACGATACGTACCAGACCTTGCTTGAAGAAGCAGAGGCAAATCGGTCGAGGCGCAGGAATCTGGTCAGATTCAAGTACTTTTAGTCTTGTCGTAGGCAGTTAGATATCGTTTTGTATAATTCAAATAACATGGGGGTTGAAGCTTGCGCAATTATCAATAACTAAAGGGATGGGCAGGAGCAAGCCCAGCGAGAACACGGAATGTGGACGCGATGAGAACCGGAAAGTCTTGAAGCACTCAGGGAACGGAAAGGGGGGTCTTCTTTATTGAGTATTTTGTATAGAGCAGGGGCTAAATGAGGAGGCTGATAAAAAGAAAGAGGCATGAATGAGAGTCGAGATCGCTGAGGATAAATGAGGTGTGTGACATGTAGGTGGCCGCACGAAGATGCCGCACATTTGTAAGCGTCTGAGTGAGAAAAGTGATTAAGGACCCCAGAGACAGCAAATTTTGTACCAATTTTTAAGTGGAAAACACATTGTGGTCTTCTAATAATCAGGCTTTTGTAAAGGCTGGGCCGTCACAACACTGTGCCCCGGGCCAATACTCTTCGTGGGACCTGCTTTGCGTCAAATGATTCACTTTCCTACGTTCTGTCCGCGGCTGCGCCTCTTTGGACTTCTCGCCGGCGCCAAACCAATCGAAAATGGCACCCACCCAGCGTAACCCCGTGGGATACTAGTATGCGCACCTAGCGCACCTAGGCAGTGCGCTTGCCCTTCCTCAATCCTCTACCACCTGTCTCCCGCTCATCTTCTCACAACTGGTCAACTCCTCTATTTTAACCCCAATCCTTCCCAGTTGATGAGTCACCCATCACAATCCTCCTCGCCGTTCCAGTCACTCTTCAAAGCTGCATTGCGGGACTACGAAGAGAAGACGAAGACGAGCCTAGTTGATCATCCTCTTTACAAGGTGATCGGAAAGTGCAACTCTGTGGATACTATTGTCGCCATCCTTCAAAGACAGACACGTTCCCTTAGTCAATATCGAGGGGACGATGGAAGAATCATGAAATCGGTCAAGTGTTCTGTCCAGTTCTTGTACACACTTTCCACGAGCACCCTTATCGGCGAGGGAATTGGTATAGTACGTCCAAAGTAACCATTGGAATTCTTGTGCCTGATGCCCATTCTGCAGTCTGTCCCAGCTGCGAAGGCAGTCTTCGCTGGGATCGGTGTCTTGCTCAGGGTAGGCCCCAGTTTCGGTCCTATAGCTGTCTCTGATATCAAAGCGTTTCAGGCGGTCAAGAATGTTACTGCAAGTTATGATGCACTCCTCGACCTGCTCGAGTTTTTCAAGAATCTCCTCGGTAGACTCGAGATATTTACACGAGTCCCTCATAACAATGCAGCGGCGTTGGGGAACATCCTTGTGGAGATAATGGTGGAATTTCTCTCTGCCCTCGCTCTAGCCACAAGAGAAGCCAAGGAAGGACGTTTTAGTGAGTCAGCCCTTGCTTGTTGTAGCGGGTGACTGAACGCAATGCAGATAAATTTTGGAATAAACTTCTTGGAGAGAATAAGCTCGAGGGAGCGTTACAGAAACTGGATAGGGTTACGCAGGATGAAGGTCAAACGACCGCGGCGCACACTCTCCAGACTGTTCATGGTCTCACGCAAGATAAGACGGTGGAGATGGACGGTGAGAAATGCTGCTCAGCTTGTGCACTGCTCGCCGCTGAATACCCTTACACTCAGACTTGGCTAAAAAGGGATCACCAACCGCTAGTGAAACTGTGAGGGAAGTGACCAAGACAGAACGTGGGTTCATTTTCTATTTAACATATTCGCAAAGCCGATCGGAAATTCTGAAACCTCTCTGCTGGTGCAGGCGACAAGCTTCGGAAAGACGTTCACAAATGGCTCTCCCCTCCGGATCCGTTCAAAAATCACAAAATCGCTTGTGAATCGAAGCATGACAAGACGTCAGCCTGGTGGATTCAAGGTGACACTTACGCAAATTGGAAATCATCGGGTCCAAGCTCACTACTCTGGATTTATGGAAAACGTTAGTGTTTTGAAACTGTATTTACCCCTTGCGATTCATGATTCTTCCTTCTCTAGCCGGTGCCGGAAAGACTATTCTCTGGTACTTCCATCTCCCGCATTTCCTTTGTGGAGTCTGATCATGAGCTATTAACCAGCTCTGCCATCATCGCAGATATCCTCAAGATGCGCGAGCGTGGACAGGCTTTATTAGCGTTCTTCTATTGCGATTTCCGGGAGGACCAAAAGAAAGACCTTCGCGGTTTGGTGTCCTCTCTGGTGGTCCAGCTTTGTCATCAGTCTGATGCCTATCACGTCTTCCTTTCTGATTTCTATAAGGCGCATGGTTTCGGTGCGGAATCTCCCAGCGAGGCTGAGCTCTTACAATGCCTCAGCGACATGATCAAAATCCCAGGACAAGCCACATTGTACATCATCATTGATGCCCTGGACGAGTGCCCAGAGACGACTGGTTTGCCATCTTCCCGTGCTAGAGTGTTGAAACTGGTGGAGGATCTTGTCAAGTCTCAGGTTACGCATATGCGGATTTGCGTTACTAGCCGACTTGCAGCCGACATCAAATTTGCCCTCGAACACTTATCTTTTCGTTCAGTTTCTCTACATTCAGAGGAAGGGCAAATTCGTGACATTGCCGAATATATCAGGTCCCTCGTCACCACGGAACGTCCATTCCAAAAATGGAAAACGATGGATAGGGAATTAGTGATCAATGTCATCACGAGAAAGGCCGATGGGATGTAAGGCATCACCATTACTCTTCGTTATTAGCCTCGCTCATATCCGTAATGTAGGTTTCGATGGGTGCACTGTCAGCTTATCTACCTCCGTTCCTGCATGCCAGGACGTATACGGCAAGCGCTGGATGGGTTACCAGAGTCACTGGACGAGACTTACGCTCGCACATTGAAGGAAATCAGCGAGCGGAATTGGCCACTTGCCCATCGTCTTCTGCAGTGCGTTGCAGCAGCCTCCCGTCCGCTCCGTGTCGAGGAGCTCGCAGAGTTTGTCGCCTTCAATTTCGACGCGGGATCAACCCCTGCATTTGTGGCCGACTGGCGGCCCCAAGACCCAACACACACCGTACTATCCACCTGCTCCAGTTTGCTTTCCATCGTCGACGTGGATGGATCTCGTGTCATCCAATTTTCACATTATTCGGTCAAAGAATACCTGACGTCGTCGCGGCTTGCCGAAACAGAGGACCCAATTTCCCGTTTCCACGTTTCTATGACCCCCTCTCACACCATCGTTGCGCAGGCCTGTCTTGGCCTTCTACTACATCTTGATGAAAACGTCACCAAGGAAAGCCTCAAGCAGTTTCCCCTCGCAGATTACGCCGCTGAGTACTGGGACGGCCATGCTCGCTTCGAGGAGGTGTCTGCCCAGATCCAAGATGGGATGAGACGTCTGTTTGAACCGACCAAACACCACATCGCGGTTTGGGTGTGGATAAATGACCCAATATATGGGGGGCGTTTACTCTCTGAACGCCCCTTACAGGCCAGGGCAACGCCGTTACATTATGCAGCATGCTGTGGGTTACCTTACATTGTCAAGTTCCTGATCATCGATCGCTCAGCGGATGTAAACGCGCGGGATTCGGTCCGAAGGACACCACTGATTGTGGCATCTCAGAAGGGGCGTTTGGAAGTTGTCTTGGTTTCTCTCGAACATGGCGCAGATCCGAATGCCCAGGAAGAAGATAATTGGACGGCATTGCATGTGGCATCACAAAATGGACACGTGGATGTTGCTCGGGCTCTTCTCAAGCGTGGTGCAGATCCAAACACCAAGGAGAAAGATGACTGGACGGCATTGCATTTCGCATCACAAAATGGAGACGTGGATGTTGCACGGGCACTTCTCGAATGTGGCGCAGATCCAAATACTCAGGAAAAAGATAGCTGGACGGCATTACATTTGGCATCACAAAACGGACACGTGAATGTTGCGTGTGCGCTTCTCGAGAGTGGTGCAGATCCAAATGCCCAGCAGAAAAATAATGCGACGCCATTGCATTTGGCATCACAAAACGGACACGTGGATGTAACACGGACGCTTCTGGAGCGTGGTGCAGATCTGAACTCCCAGACACATTTGGGGTTGACTGCATTGCATCTCGCATCGAAAAACGGACATGTGGACGTTGCTCGCCTACTTCTCCAGTGTGGTGCAGATTGGAACGCCCGGGAGAAAGATAACTGGACAGCATTGCATTACGCATCACAAAATGGATTTGTAGATGTTGCCCGGGCAATTGTCGAGCATGGTGCAGATCCAAATTCACAGGAGAAAGACGACTGGACAGCATTGCATTTAGCATCTCAAAATGGACACGTGGATGTTGTTCGAACGCTCCTCGAGCTTGGCGCAGATCCAAACGCCAAGCAGAAGAATAATGCGACGGCATTGCATTTGGCATCACAAAACGGACACGTGGATGTCGCTCAAACACTTCTCGAGCGTAGCGCAGATCCTAACTGCCAGACACTCTTAAACTCGACAGCATTGCATTTCGCATCGAAAAACGGACATCTGGACATTGTTCGCCTGCTTCTCCAACGTGGTGCAGATCGGAATGCCAGGGAGAAAGATAACTGGACAGCATTGCATTTCGCATCACGAAACGGTCATGTGGTTGTTGTTCGTGCAATTCTCGAGTATGGCGCAGATCCAAATGCTCAGGAGAAAGATAACTGGACAGCATTGCATTTGGCATCGCAAGGCGGACACGTGGATGTTGCTCGAACGCTCCTCGAGTATGGCGTAGATCCAAATGCCGAACAGGAAAATAATGCGACGGCATTGCATTTGGCATCACAAAACGGACATGTAGCCCTTGTTCGCACACTTCTCGAAGGTGGCACAGATCCAAATGCCAAGGAGAAAGATGACTGGACGGCATTACATTTTGCATCACAAATGGTCACGTGGATGTTGCTCGGGCACTTCTTGCATGTGGCGCAGATCCGAACTGCCAAACACACCTGAAGACGACAGCATTGCTTCTCGCATCGAAAAACGGTCACGTGAACATGGCTCGCGTACTTCTCGAGCATGGCGCAGATGTGAATGCTCAGGACAAAGATGACTGGACGGCATTGCATTTCGCATCACAAAACGGACACATGGATGTTGCCCAGACACTTCTCGAGCTTGGCGCAGAACCAAACTCGCAACAGAAAGATAATGCGACGGCATTGCATTTGGCATCACAAAACGGACACGTGGATATTGCTCGGACACTTCTCGAGCGTAGCGCAGATCCGAACTCCCGGTCACATATGATGTGGACAGCATTGCATTTCGCATCGAGACACGGACATGTGGACGTTGCTCGCCTGCTTCTCCAGCGTGGTGTAGATCGGAATGCCCAGGAGAAAGATAGCTGGACAGCATTGCATTTGGCATCACAAAACGGACACGTGGATGTTGTTCGTACAATTCTCGAGCATGGTGCAGATCCAAATGCGCAGGAGAAAGACGACTGGACATCATTGCATTTAGCATCACAAAACGGACACGTGGATGTTGTTCGAACGCTTCTCGAGCATGGCGCAGATCCAAACGCCAAGCAGAAGAATAATGCGACGGCATTGCATTTGGCATCACAAAACGGACATGTAGCCCTTGTTCGCACACTTATCGAAGGTGGCACAGATCCAAATGCCAAGGAGAAAGATGACTGGACGCCGTTGCATTTTGCAGTCACAGAATGGTCACGTGGATGTTGCCCGAGAACTTCTCGAACATGGTGCCGATCCGAGCTCCCGGACACACTTGGAGTCGACGCCATTGCATTTCGCATCGAGACACGGACATGTGGACATTGCTCGCCTGCTTCTCGAGCGTGGTACAGATCCGAATGCCCGGGAGAAAAATTACTGGACTGCATTGCATTTGGCATCACAAAACGGACATGTCAACGTTGCAAGGGTGCTTCTTAAGGGTGGCGCAGATCCAAATCTTCAGGAGAAAGATAATGCGACGGCATTGCATGTGGCATCACAAAACGGACATGTGGATGTTATCCGAACACTTCTCGATTGTGGCGCAGATCCAAACGCCCAGGAGAAGGATTTCTGGACAGCATTGCACTTAGCATCGAAAAACGGACATGTGGATGTTGTCCGGATCCTTCTCGAGCTTGATACAGATCCAAACGCCCAGGAGAAAGACAATGCGACGTCATTGCATTTGGCATCACAAAACGGACACGTCAATGTTGCTAAGTCACTTCTCGAGGGTGGCGCAGATCCAAATTCCCAGGAGAAGGATAACTGGACAGCATTGCATTTCGCATCACAAAACGGACATGTTGTTGTTGCTCGGGAACTTCTCAATTGTGGCGCAGATCCGAATGCCCATGAGAAAGATATCTGGACAGCGTTGCATTTGGCATCGAAAAATGGACACGTGGATGTTGTCCAGATGCTTCTCAAGCATGGCGCAGATCCAAATCCCCAGCAGAAAGACAATGCAACGCCATTGCATTTGGCATCACAAAACGGACACGTGGATGTTGCTCAAGCACTTCTCGAGCATGGCGTAGATCCTAACTCCCAGACACACTTAAACTCGACAGCATTGCATTTCGCATCGAAAAATGGACATCTGGACATTGCTCGCCTGCTTCTCCAACGTGGTGCAGATCGGGACGCCCGGGAGAAAGATAACTGGACAGCGTTGCATTTCGCATCACGAAACTGGTCATGTGGTTGTTGTTCGTGCAATTCTCGAGTATGGCGCAGATCCAAATGCTCAGGAGAAAGATAACTGGACAGGCATTGCATTTGGCATCGCAAGGCGGACACGTGGATGTTGTTCGAACGCTTCTCGAGCATGGCGCAGATCCAAACGCCAAGCAGAAGAATGATGCGACGGCATTGCATTTGGCATCACAAAACGGACATGTAGCCCTTGTTCGCACACTTCTCGAAGGTGGCACAGATCCAAATGCCAAGGAGAAAGATGACTGGATGGCGTTGCATTTTGCATCACAAAATGGTCACGTGGATGTTGCTCGAGAACTTCTCGACCATGGCGCAGATCTGAACTCCCAAACACACTTGAAGTTGACGCCATTGCATTTAGCTTCAAAAAACGGACATGTGGACGTTGCTTCGCCTGCTCCTCCAGCGTGGTGCAGATCAGAATGTTCCGGACAAAGACAACTGGACAGCATTGCATTTGACATCACAAAAGGGACACGTCCATGTTGCTAAGGCGCTTCTCGTGGGTGGTGCGGATCCAAATGCCCAGGAGAAAGATAACTGGACAGCATTGCATCTGGCATCACAAAATGGACACGTGGATGTTGCTCGTACACTTCTCGAGCATGGCGCAGATCCAAATGCCCAGGAGAAAGATATCTGGACAGCATTGCATTTAACCTCACAAAACGGACATGTCGTTGTTGTACGGACGCTTCTTGAGAATGGCGCAAATCCAAACGCCCGGCAGAAAGATAATGCGACGGCATTGCATTTGGCATCACTAAACGGACATGCAGATGTTGCCCTGATACTTCTCGAACGCGGCGTAGATCCGAATGCCCAGGAGAGAAATAAGTGGACAGCATTGCATTTTACATCTCAAAATGGACACGCAGACGTTGCTCGAATACTCCTCGAGCGTGGCGCAGATCCAAATGTCATGGAGAAAGATGATGCGACGGCATTGCATTTGGCATCACAAAACGGACATGTGACTGTTGCTCGAACACTTCTCGAGCGTGGTGCAGATCCCAATGCCCAGGAGAAAGATAACTGGACGGCGTTGCATTTCGCATCACAAAACGAGCACGTGGATGTTGCTCGGGCGCTCCTCGAGCATGGTACAAAGCCAAACGCCCAGACCCGCCGGGGGTCGACGGCATTGCATTTCGCATCGCAAAATGGAAACGTAGACATTGCTCTGGCAGTTCTCAAGCATGGTGCAGATCCGAACGCGTTGAACGAGCATAAAGCGACAGCATTACATGTGGCATCGGCAATGGGAGAAGCTGACATTGTACGGCTTGCTGCTCCGGTACGGTTCCAATGTTGATGCGCGGGACAACGAGGATCGGACACCATTCGAGAGAGCATCCGAATGCCGACCTCCACATCGGAATGTGATGGAGGTCCTGTTAGCACACGGAGTAAAAAATCGTACGAGATGACGAAGCCTCACGTGAGTTGGCCAAGCTTTACATGTCGTGTGTGATGTTGATTTGTTTATAATGATGCCATAGGGTCATGCGTCGAGTTGCCAAGTCAACATTCCACGTATAGTTTCACTCGATACCCAATCAATTTCGGACGTGTCATACAATTTATTGCAAGGCGAGTGCTCGAAACCCCAATGAAACCAAGCATTCCAAGTTCTCGAACGAGGTTCTCAAGCCGTTTTTTCGAGGTGCAAAATTTTGGCTGCCGTTGAATTTGAAGAAAAGTGGGCATCTATCGTTCCGGCCATTGCCGACTTGAATTTTTGTTTTGTATTATTGTGTTTGTATCTGTGTGCACACATAGACGGGTGAGCCTTTGGCTTGTTGTTGTGTTGTTGTGTTATTATTCGGCATTTTGTTTGTATTATTGAGTTTGTGTGTATGGACATGTGCAGCGCGCGTTCGGTCCCACATCGTGGGAATGTACCATTTATGAGGTGATAAAAAGAAAGGTGAGTCGAGATCATGAAGGATTAGTCATACGGTGGCATATAGGGTCGGATAGGAATCGAGGAAAGAGGACAAGGATGGTGCACGCGCGCGATTCCAAGACGGCAGGAATCCCGCCTTACAGACGCTAATCAGATGGAGAGCATAAAGAACTCGTCGATCCTGTCCAGGCTCTATTCCCAACGGTGGACAGCCACAGGATAACCAGAGAGTTGTCGCGCGGCGACGAATCCCTCGATATATTCTGGGACAGATTCTAATGGCCCGAGGCCCCTCAAGAAAATGTTTTGTAGCGCGGGTAAGACCTCCGTTACTTTTTCATCCGCGAGCTCTTCCAGCGCTTGGCAGACGTGTCGCGCAACTTGATCGGATAGGCGCCGATCCTTCACAGCAGTCAACGGGTCCAGGAGGTCTAGCCATTGAGTTGTCGTTTCCATGTCGACTTTCCAGTGTGATTGAGGAGCATCATCCAGGATGTTGAGCTGAACGAAAGTGGAGAGGAGGGGAAAGGATGAGCTGCAGATTTGGGCCAGCGATGCAAGCTGCCAATCCAAATGTCTGCACCTGATTTCCAATAAGAGCTCCGGATACTGAATTGTGTCTCTGAAAATTGCGATTTGGATTGCATCATCGGAAGTGCGCACAATTGCTCTGTCGCATGTCTTGAACCATTCTGCGTGACTGATCAACCGGTGAAGTTGTGGGAGGACAAAGTGGAGGTCCATGTAGAATGTTACGTCAATTGTGTTGAGAAGGGGAGCCTCGATTGGGGCCAGTAAGACCTCCAAGTACTCGTGAACGCCGCGGAAATAAAGGTGGGTGAGAGCAGGGAGGACAGAGCGTGTGAGTGGAGGGTGAGGTCGACTTTCCGGATATTGAGGGGATTGGAATCGAAGGCGAAGGGTTTCAAGTCCAGACGTGACCGACAGGGCGGTGCCCAAATCCCGGGACGAAATGTAACAGGAATCGGGAATAAACCAAAGGTTAAGAACGACAAGTAGATTGGCAGACAAAATTACTTTAGGGATTCCTGGAAACAGACAATTTCTCAACGAGAGTTCTTTCAGAAGTGGGGCGGATCCGCCCAAGAGCGAGTCCGGAAGGGACGTCGCACTGTTTTCTGCTACTCCAAACCGCAGAAGTGTCAGCTCCGGGAATGGTTTCTGCATCGCTGCTGCCAATCTCTCCCATTCTGATGTTGGAATAAGGAACAAGTCGATTTCACATATGCGATCGTGGTGATCCGACTCGAGGGCAGCGGCTATGTTTCCCCAGGACTTCGACAAGTTGAGACCATGTATTATCACCACAGGCAAGGTTGGCCAGACGTCCTGTATCTCAGATACGGGCCTCTTTCCTGTGTACAAAAGTCGCAGGTTCAGGCGATGTGGTGATGCAAACACGATATATCGCCAATTTTGACACACATGGACCAGCGTATGCCATCCGTTCGTTCCGATGCCCGAGTGATTCACGTAGGAATGGAATATTTCCACGAGGACATCATCAGGGAGCCTGTTGATTGTCGCCCGGTCTAGAATCGACTGGTCGGTGAGCATCATGGTCACTGAGCAGTAAAGACACACCCTGGCGATGTTCACAAGGACTTGCTTCCGTTGAGGCTTGGGTGGGACCACCAATCGTGGTCGAGGATCCTCGAGGAGCGGGCAGCGCAGGGAAATAATGATCGGACGAAGCCAGTGAATAATGAGACGTGATAACGAAGAGGCCGAAGACGACTATGTGAAGATTAGTGACTTCAGGCAGAGACACTTGCTCGACGTACGGACGAAAGCTCATCAGTTAGGATGTAGCGTCTGGGGGTAAGGTGATCGTCTGGAGTTACCCACGAGCCACCACATGTGGCACACTTATAGATAAGTGCGATGTAGGGCGCCCGTCGCTCACACCCTCTACAACCTGAGATTTACACAGCGCAGCAGTTGGCCTCGTGAGCGAGGTACAGGTGGTAATACCGCCTATCACGGACAACGCCGCTAGCAGCACCACAGAGTATTCGAACCTTGCCTAGGAACGCTAGGAACCACAGGGGAGAATGATCGACGTGGCCACGGACTGGCCCCATCCACAACCCTCGATCATAGCGAGAGAGGACCGTAAGAAAGATGAAGGCAGAGTCGAAGAGGGCACGGTTGTGGGTAACGTCCAAGGGAAAAGAGAAGCGTGAAACGGCTCTCCATCACGAGGAGGCGGTGGCAGTGGGGTTGAAGCGAAGGCGATAACGACGGGATGCTGAATAGGAAGAGGCAGGTGGGACAGATGTCAAAGTTAAAGTGAAAAGGACTATGCTGCTGATAGTGGCTCAAGCATGTGACGGGTTCGGGCACGAAGGGAAAAGAAAGGAATGATGCGGTGGCGGAGGCGTGAGGCAGATATCAAAGGGCAAGGCACCATTGCACACACTATCATGTTGACGGGACCAGCTGTCAACTTGAAGGGAAAGACGATAGTGGCGGGAAGTTGAGGTTGTCGAGGGAGAGGCGGTGGACGGCCATGCTCCCATGAACAGAACAACTTGTTCTCGAATCAGCTGACCGAAAGGCATATGCAATAACTGCACGACCTGACCTTAGTCTTGCACTTGATCATGTTTTGCTGGTGATCTTGCGAGTGTACCAGTAGCTGACACGAGGCAGTCGATTCTGGCATGAGGGTGGGCTGCCTCATAAGGATTTTCATTGCTGATGTTCGAGCTGTCGCGGTCGATTCCGCCTGGCACGATTGACCTGTCTTAGACCGAGCTCTGCCTCTACTGTGGGTAATAAAATAAAGTGTAGCGGGCATGCCATACGACACTTGGTACTCTATATCCTGACACGGAAATGTGCGTACGTTTACGCTTAGTGTTGGCGTCGAGGCTCCGATTCTGCAGCCGTCCGCGCTGAAGCGTGTCTGTTCTGTATTTTGGACGTCCTTCGAGTTCTATCTTCGCTGGCACTGGCAATTGACCTACACGACACTTGAAAATATGCGTCCGGCCATTGTTCGTTCGGGGTGGGTTCTTTCATCATTCTGCCAATGGCTGCCTACGCTTCGATTCTGTTGTGTTTGTCACGACACGTGCACGGAAATGCATCAACAAATTGAAGCCACTACCGGGGCAGAGGGATCGATAGTGACGGTTGAATCAGCGAGGGAAAGAAGGACGGTAGCGAACAAATACAACGCAAAGGAATAACTACTCGAAGAGTATATCAACGAGGGTTCGGCGGTTCGCAGAAGCGAGCTCTCACTGGTATGAGCCGAAGTATTGCCGTGCTTCACGACACGGAGCACTCCGCTGAGAGCTGCATGTGTTCCACGACACGAGTACCGTACGACGCGCCCGCCGCTCTCGTCAAGCCGCTTGCGCTGTGGCGCAATCCGATCAAGTCTTCAACATACATCGGCTGCTCGCGCCTGGGCACGATCGCCTTCTCTCCCCCTCTCCTTCCTTCCCTTCCCGCCCCAAGTCCAAGAAGGGACTCTGAGCACCCGTCATCATCCCCGTCCTCTTCCATGTCTGGCGCGTACGACCCGAACCGGGCGCTCTCCCCGGGCACGACTGCTAAGTGGGTCCTGCTCGAAAGGGAGCGAGGGCGTCGAACTGCGCGAGATGCTTCGCGTATGTCGCGCGTTTCAGTTGTGCGGTGTGGGCAGCTCGTCGTTGATGGTCCGTCGGGACAGTGGTTCGACTCAAGATACCGGGCGAGCTGCTGGGCCGGATCGCGGTAGTACTGCGCCTATTGACGAGACGAGAGCGTGTGCATAGGAGTCGGACCGAAGAGCAGAGGCCTGCCAGTGCCATGTGATTGACGGAGGAGGAAGGGAAGAGATTGAATCTATCCCGCCATCAACGATCTCAGCCCTCGCACAGCGTGGCGATCGGATAGGTTTGCCCGTCCACCTTAATGGCAATGGGCGGGACCCTGACCGCCAATTTCACGTCGACGTGGATAACTTTTTTAGACGGATTTTCGAAAGAACGCCTCTGCCAAACGGGGATCGCAAGCCATTCAAAGCAAAACAAAAAAACATTCCTGGAACTCGAAGTGAGTGGTGGTCTCGCAGTGGCTGGACGACCCCCTTCCGTCGTCGTCGACTACGTTGGAAGAGGATGTGCACTTATGTTTCTGATGTATTGTTCTTCAGCTCCGGCTATGGTTCTCACGACATCATCCTTGCCTGAACAGCCTGAGTGTGTCGGTCATGGTAGTACGTTTTTCAGTTTCACGCTGACGGCCAGGCGGAGCAAACACGACCGTGACCATGCTGTGTGAATGGATGGAATGTGGGCAGGGTGACTTTCCTAACCCACTCATCCCCTCAGATGAGGGGGAATCCGAGTCCACGAAAATTGCCTCCTTTCCCCCCAAAGAGTACAGACGGCTTCCCATCAACATACATATGCTACGATTACAGGTCTATATGTCTTGAGCGCGTGCTTGACAGTCTGTGGCGTGAGCCTTCCAAATCTACTACGAGCCCGCCTCAATGCCGGTGGTTAGCCTATTTCTATCACCTCAACACAAATCATCGTAGTCGGCTCCCACTCCAAGATAATTACGAATGTCCTGAGGCTCCACATTATGCTGCCGGGTGAAATGGGACATCAAAATCGAGTAATTGTCTGCGGTCTCTAGTCAGCTTTCTCTCTCTGTCGCCACAAGTCGCCGAGAGGAGGGACATGAAAAACGTGAGCGAGGGCGGGGGAGGAGGATCGAGAAAACGAAAAGCCCCGGCGAGTTTTGTCGTTCATACTTCACCTGTGTGACGCAGCGCCGCTTCTCGCGCAAGGATGACCGCCCTTCGTTTCTCTTCGACCTTGATCGGATCACACGCCCCGTACGCCTCGAGCTCGTCTTGCAGCTCATTCACCGTCTTCTTTGCCAAAGTGAGCCGTGCTAACGCCGCCTCGCGTTCGTCCTAAAATTATTCATAAAAAAAAAAAAAGAACAAGTCGAGATGTGAGAGGACGGGTCGTACGCGAAAAAGGTCGTCAAAAGTTGCGCGAGAGGAAAAGCGAGAAAAGAGAAAACGAAAGAAAAGATTGAAACGGATCGATGGAGAAGTCAGTTACGAGAGTTTGTTACGAGCAAAGATCAAAAGAAGAGGCGAGATGAACATTCACACTTTCGGGTCGCGCCGCACGCTCCGCGGCGATGGCCAAGTGCAGTTCTGCCAGTTGTTTCTCGCTCGCCGCTTGGGCTTCTGCGGCGCCATCGAGGCGGCTTTGCATCTATGGCGTCCAGCGAAGAGACCACGAGGAGCGTTTGTTATCGTATTTTAGATTTTTGCGTTGCGTCACGGTCGCTGTAGGTTCGGACACGACTCGGACGCCGAACGGAACTTGTGCACCACTCACGATTGCGCCCCTCTGAGAAGGGAAGCTCCAGAAGACTGTTGGGACCGGAGCAAAGATGAGCCAAAAGAAACACCCGAAAATAAAAGACAAGACAAAGGAACCCCCGCGGGTCGCACCGGCGGTGGGCCGGTGGTCTTTTTCGAGGAGGAGAGTGGAGTATGGATTGTGGGGGGGCGTGGCGAGGGAGAACACGCACAATTCGAGGACCCGATTTTGTCCATCTGGACGAGGTTGTCGTCAACGAGCGACTGCAGGACTTCCTTGACAGACTGGGACACTAAAAAATCGTCTCGGCGCGTTAGGAGAAAAACGGGCAGGGTCCGTGAAAAAAAAAAAATTATGATAATCACCGATCCCTTTCATCTTCGGTCCTAGTTTCTCCAGTTCCTTGAGCTATGTCGCGTCACCACCACCGTCATCATTAATTACCATAATCGATGAGGCGGAAGAGTACATGGCTCGCCTGAAAGAAATCCCTCTTCTGAATGTAAAATGCAGTACGAGGTGTCCGACGAGAGACGCCTACCGTCTCATGAAATATTTCCAACAACTTTACTTTCTTTTCGTCTGCTGAGAGGCCGCGGGGCGCCTGGGGAACGAACGTTAGGGCTCATGTATGCGCATGGTCACACGACGCTTCATCACCATGGGCGACACTCTTTTCTTGGTTGGCGCTTGATTTCTATAACTTACCCCGTGACGATGAGAGAATTGATGAAGTGTGGATGCCTATACGCGCAACCCGAGACGGTATCTATAAGAACAATCACATGATCAGACACGCTTGACGGGAATTGCGGTCGATTATGCAATGAATCAAGGCATACAAAATATGTCTGGAGTAAGAGAGGGGTGAGGGAGTGTGAGGGACATTATCCATGAAGATGTTCGGGATCAGTGGTGCACGAAATGAAAAGAAGTGGTAGTAGACAGAGACAACGAATGTAGGAGTTCAAAGGGGGGAAAGACCAAGAGATACAGGAACAAGTAATAAAGGAGTCGAATCAGGACCTGACAAGGATGGAAGAGACGAAGTCGGCTATGAGAGCAAGTGGACGCTCTGATCGCCGGACGGGTAGCGGTACGCAACAAAATCGGGGCTCTGGTCGACGAGAGACTCGAGATTTTTGCGGGTCATGACGGACATGGACATGCGTGGAAATGTGTGCTCGGTGCCTGCATTTGACATCAACTCGCCATAGTGCATTCCTAATTCTGCCTCATGCCGCGCCTCCGACCCTGACGACCGGCCTAATGGGAACTCGGCGCGTTCAGAGTCTTGGACAGGAACAACGGCCCTCCGCCCAAGGAGGGACGCAAAACCAAACTTGCTCTTGCGCTTTGGAGGTTGTTGCGTTTGAGCGGATGCTGGCACTGGATAATTATGTGAACCACCGAACACTCCGTACTTTTCCGGGTCGAACCCAGGACGGCGAGCGGGTAGCGTTCCCGTGACACGGCCCGACGGTAGGTTACCAAGTCCGTTGAAGGATTGCCGCCGCACATCCGCGCGGGCGAACGGCGCCTGAGGGACCACGGGCACAGGTTCCCCATGGATTTCACGCAGGTCGAAGGAAGACAGCGTGCGAGGTCGAGGTTCTCCATATGCAAGGGTTGGTGGGCGCAGTTGGATTTCTCCTGGAAGCGGCGGGAGCGTCTTGTCACGCCATCCGGGTGACGTCGATGGGCGCACGCTGTGAGTTACCGAAGTCGGGATTCGTGGGATTCGTGGCGACTCGCTGTTGAAGACTTGAGACGCGCGATGGCGCAAATCGGGTTCTGATGTGGTGGGATGAACACCTCGCTGAGTATGCAAACGATCCTCGTCCAGGACAGGGGACGTTTGCTGTTCTGTGTCAGGGTCGCCCAGCAGCACCTTACGGGACTCTGAAAGGTCGGTGATGACTACCGGACGCAATGACGTCGGGGATGGAAGCAAACTAGAAGGTTCAGTAGGTGGGGACATGCCAACAGGGGATAAGGGGTAATTAGGAGAAGCTGATGATGGGAGGGAGGACGTCGAGACGTGCCGCAAGGCAGGACCCCCGTTATCGCCGCTGCCACGACTAACTAAATATGATAAGGGAGGCGGTGGTGTGAGAGGGTAATCGTCATCATGCACCCCGTCGAGTGAGCGTGTTTGAGACATGTTCGGAAGAGGGGCACCAGAGTCATGTTTCGATGTTCCCGTAACGAGGCTCCATATCTTTGCTAAGCCCTTCTTTTTCTTTGACTTGGCCACAGATTTTTGCTCGGTTCGTCGTTGAGGAATTAGCGCTGAGCTGTCTCTCCAACTGTCAATGATTTGGTACCTGTCATTGGATTCGACTGGAGAATGGGTCAATCGCTCGCCACCAGGATGCAAAGCCAGGCTGGAAGGGAACGATTGAGCGGAGAAAACAACAGTAATAATCGAAGAACGCACTGCATGTCCACCATACTTCCGCTGAATCCAGAGGGCGCTAAGCTGTCCGAGCTACGGAACGATGGTGTAAGGTTCCGGGCGCCGAAGAAGCGCGTCCGCCGCGGTGAAGCGCCTACAGAGACCATGCTGAGGGCTTCAACGGATGGATTCGACTGCATGCTTCGCGTGAATGTGTCAATCAGAGAGGTCGACACACTCATAGGACGGGAGGTCGAGGAGCGTGACTGGACAAGGGGGGGACCACTTTCCGCGTGGAGCAAAGGGCTCATGGTTGAATACATTGAGGAGACGTCAAAGGCCGAACCTCGAGAAGATTTGCGTCCGCGTGCGCGTTTCTCTTCGCGGCGCCGCTGTTGGCGTTCATCGCGTTCTTCCTTGCGAACATCTACGTACTCAACAATCATACCATTCTCCAACACGGTAACATCCCGGCTGTGGCCATTCGGTTGACTTGGGAGATGTAGCATGGAGGAGCGAAGGGTGTTGACCCGTACACCATTGTCAGCTAAGGTGGAGGAGCCAAGCTCGTAGGCGGAGCGACGCAACTGCGAGTAGGCATCTCGCATCCTGTCTTCAAGTTGTCGAGACTCTAATGCGGCACGAGCATGCGCCAAGGCCTCCGCCTCGACCAGTGTCTGTTGTGTCTTGACGTATCTCTCCAGTGCTTCCCCTTTCGAAGCGGGCTCTTTGGGATTCTGAGGTTAAACGAGGTCAGTCGAGAGGATTGTTGGCCAAGGGTGCCAAGAACAAGCGTACCATAGTAAGCCACAACTTGAGGTTGGCTACCGTTAGCCGCCCACCGCGGGCTCTTGGCCGCTGTTGTTCCTGGGGAAAGACGCCCATTTCTTCCTCCTCTAGTTCGCGTCTGAGCAAGTCCTCGTACTGGACATCGCTCTCCCGCGCCCAAATGCCTGGTGAGGTCACGTCGACGTCTGCCATGTCTTGGTCGCGCATTGCACACTCTACGCAGACTTCCTCGGGAGGGAGGGGCTGGGTAGTAAATACGGGATTGATGGAATTCGGCATCGGAGAGGGGTTGATGTAAGTGGGCTGTTGAGGCTGTGCGCGTGGAATAGAGGAGAGAGGGACAGGGACACCCACGGCGGCGGGGCTGTATTGGGTCATGTTAGACACCCGCATGCCCGTTGGCAAGGGGCCAGACAGTTGGGCGCTTTGGGGGTGGCCCACAGGAGCAGCAGAGCGAAGAGAAGGAATGTACTGTTCAGTTGGGTGTGGGTCCCGAAGAGAAGACAACCACGGTGGGCCAGGTTGTAGAGGTCGTGGATGGTGAGTTGAAAAAGGGACGTCGGCATTGAATGGAGGCTTGCTAAGTTGACCGCTTGAGGCTTGTGAGGACTGCGAGGGACCGAAAAACTGAAGGTTGACTTCATTCATACTGGGTGGGCTGATTGTGGGTTGTACATGATCGACGGGATATGAGGTTGGAGAAGCCGCCTTGAGAGGGGTCGAATGCGGGTCGGTATGGAGGGTGGAGCGGCGTTCCTCTGAACCTTGACGCATGTCCGGTTTAGCCGAGGGCAATCTGAGCGAAGGCGTGTCCATGTTCTTCAAGTCATAAGGTGGCGGATTAGACGGGGGCAGAGAGTGGCCGCGGACCGCTTGATGGACGGCATCTGGGTAGAAAGGAGTGGGGGATGGGCGGAGGTTTGGGGACGAAAGGACTTGATGGGTGGGTGGAGATACGTGGCGCGGGGGTGAAATGAGGGAATAACGGTCGTCACAGAGGTCGAGGTCAGAAATTGCAAGAGAACGGGGGAAGTGTGAATGTGGTGGGTGGGGTGGTGTAGCTACGGAGGTCGTGAGAATATCGGTAGCCATGTTGTGAAAGGGAGAGTTCTGGCCACAAGAGGGGATGGGAGTGAGGAATAGAGGAAAAAAGGAAAGGGATCGAGGGGGTAAAGGTCGGTGTCGGTGGAGGAGGCGTTGTCGGGGGCGGGGGATGGGCAAGGAGAGAGACAGTTGGGTGAGGGCATAAAGAGGTCCGGGGCAGGCACGCACGATCGTCGTCTGTTCGGGCAATGCCTCCCACTCAACGTAATCCATCAGCTCACGATGATCATCATTTCTCGCTCTCTCATTCTCTCAATTGAAAAAAAATAAATATACAAAACATGTTTCTAGTTACCCTCAAGGAGCGCATGTCTAACACAGGGAACCACAACTTGGACTCCCCGCCCGCTTAAAGTTCATTTGCGGTACCTGAAATTTTGGCAGATGAGGTCCAATCATGTCATGTGTCAACCGAGGTCGCTCACCACAAGACATTCTTTCTGCTACGCCTCATCTTTCGTTGAAGCTGCAGCATCCCGTAGAGCAGTGCCTCAGCGGTCGGTGGGCACCCGGGAACGTATATGTCAACGGGAACAATCCCTGTCACGAAACGATATTTGCCACCGTCAGATTATTTGAGGGTGTCACTCACGATCGCAGCCGCGCACGACACTGTAGGAATAGTGGTAGTAGCCACCCCCATTTGCACAAGAGCCCATCGAGATGACCCAACCTGTCCGATGATACGCCACATCAAGCATGCGTATCAGATCAAGCTGTGCATGACATACGGGGTTCGGGCATCTGATCGTACACCTTCCGAAGTGCGGGCGCCATCTTATTCGTGAGGGTACCTGCGACAATCATAATGTCTGACTGGCGCGGACTAGCTCGGAAAACGATCCCAAGGCGGTCTTGATCATAGCGGGCGGCTGCCATGTGCATCATCTCGACGGCACAGCAAGCCAGTCCTGCGATGCTAAAATGAGAACGGCCGTGTAACCGCGAGGACGTGGCTGCGCACCAAAGGTCATCGGCCACATCGAACCCTGACGAGCCCAGTTGACCACCTTGTCGAGCGTGGAGAGCACATATTCTGAGCAAAATAGGTAAGGAGACGATTCAACGACGGAATGTTGCAGGCACCAGCTCTGTTTCGAGGTTGCTCCAGACTCAACTGATTCGATCCCTGCTTCGCGATGGCAGTGATAGGTGATGGGGTGGATGTGGAAATGTGTTCCGAGGGAGACGGAGAAGGTGCAGGAGTCGTCGAGTTGAAGGAGCGGCAAGCTAACCAAAGTGATTAATAGCCGTGCGTGTATGAAAGCTGTGTCACACGCACAGACGACACGGGCAATTGTTCGCGAGGGCAGCACACAGCGCCGGGCGGTAGGGGCAACTGGGAGGACAGAACGAATGGGGGAGCGAGAGATGCCCCAAAGGTTTAGAAAGGACATGTTTGCTGGAGCGATGACGCGGGGGCGGTGATGAGGAGACTGAGTCGGGGAGCGAGATATTGAGATTCCGACGAGGGCATATGATGAAAGTGGCAATGGCCGGAAATACTCTATCTACTATCGAAATCAATGACGTCCCTCACTCGCTCGCTCGGAACTTGTTCGCCAGTATGGATTCCTGACGCCAAATCGAGGAGAGATGAATGAATCTCTCGCCGTGCATACATCCCCATCGCCACAACGGTTTTAAATACCAATCTCTCCCCCCCAACCAAACGGCGAACCGACTCATGGCATCCCCTCTTCTCCTCTCTCCCATCCGTCCCTCCTCCCTCACCCCCGACCTCCACCACTCCCCCCACTTACCCCCCATGGATGCCAGTGACTGTTCAGACGATGACGGTGATCATCTCCATACCCCTCTCCATCTTCCAGATACCAACGCCGCAATTGCTCCCAATTCAGATCGGCCCTTTTCCCTCTCGTCTTCTCTTTCAAACGACTCTTCCGACTTTTTCGACTTTACCCAATCCAAGTATCTCCACTCATCTCATCTCTCGCGTTCAATATCTCCCCTCTCCCCCTCTGAACAACATTCCCCATTTGGTTTCTCTGATCAACTCTCCTCGTCCCACAACCTCTCTCATAATGCCCTTCAATTGGACCAACTCACAAGTCCCTACCAACCAGATCTTAGCCCGCACAGCTCACGCTTTTCTCTCGCCTCATCACCCCAAACTGCACCACCTCAGTCTTATGGATCACACGACGAGCTCCCTCGTGTTTCCGCTGAACCTCGCACTTCTCCCTCACCCCACTTAGCCTCTCATCCCCATACCCCCCACTTGCCGCGTCCAGGTTACCGCATAACCACCAAGGCGTCGGTATACTCGCGTCGTTTCCCGCGTGGGCATCGCCTTAGTTCCGAGTTTGTGCGATGGTACCAACTCGGAGATGAACTGGGTGCTGGCGGTTATGGTTTCGTTCTCACAGCGTTTCACCGTCTTGAACTTCGTGAGGTGGCTGTAAAGTTCATTATCAAGGCAAAGGTTCCCGAGCATGCGTGGATGGAAGACAAGTCCACACGCCGTGTTCCCACAGAGGCCTTACTGCTCGGCCTCTTGAATCACCCAAACATAGTTAAATGCATCGACCTCTTCGAGGATGACTCGTACTTCTACCTGGTGAGTCGTCACACAGCGGCGCCTCACGTCGATGAACCGCGCGGCTAAAGTGTGTCATCGATATGCCACAGGTACAGGAACTTCATGGTACTCCATGGGTCCCACACCCCAAAGACCCGCTCGCTCGGGTGCAGATCTCCGTACCTGGAAAACCATCATCCTACCTGCCAACCCCTGCGCTGACGCCCTCACCGTCCGCCGACTCTGATCTTCACGTACCTGTCACGCCCCCTCAGTTCTCCGCAGGTTCAGGCGACTGTCGCGAGCCTGGGAGTGCGAAGCAACTCCCTCCGTCTCCCAAGGACCTCGTTTTTGGCTCTGGTGACACGGCCTCGTCATATTTTCGGACTTCGCAACCAGTGTTCTCCCGTCGAGCATCTCATGATCTCTTTGAATGCATCGAACAGTCCAAGGACAAACGCCTTTCGGAGAGTCAAGCACGTTTCGTATTCGCTCAGGTTGTCGAAGCCGTCCACTACCTCGACAGTCAGGGGGTCACACACTGCGACATCAAGGATGAAAACATTCTCGTAGATAGCTATCTCAACGTATGTCTTTCACACGTCTACCCCTTTCTTTCCCACCGCAACGTCCATGTGGACCTTCCTTTAGATCAAAATCGTTGATTTCGGTAGCGCTGTCGTCGTGGACCCTTCCGAGCCACGCCCGCGGTACACCCTCTTCTTTGGCACAACTGCCTATGCTGCATCTGAGGTACTGCAGAAGAAGCCGTACCACGCACCCCCTGCGGAAATATGGACGCTGGGCGTCCTTCTTTCCTACCTGCTCACCGGGGCTTCTCCGTTCCCAACAGAACGCGATGCCATCGCCGGGCGTGTTTCACTTGCTGAACACGCCTCTGCCTACATATCTGAATCTGCGGAACAGCTCATGTTACGCTGTCTAGACCCGGATCCTGAACGGCGTGCGGACATTGATGAAGTCCGCGCACACCCGTGGCTGAAGGGCGCATTGGACCTTCCTCTGGAGGAACGCATACTCTGATCGATTCAAGACAGCTTTGATTGTCACGACGTTTTCATTTAACTCGAGTGGACATTCCGTTTCACCTCATCGTGCATTTCTGGAACAAAGGTATCGAATATTGCACCCCCAACCATAGTCGACCACGCATTTTAATTATTAATTTGTATGTCGCAACACAAGCGAAAAGCGACATTTACTGTAAACCCCGGATACCCATCACCTTTGGCTTTGTATACAGACACTTGTTAAATAAGCAACCGTTCTGATAATGTATCAATGTATCAATACCATGTGTCTACATTAAATCCCTCTGCCCCCGTCCGCGAGGCCGAAAAAGAACCACGGAGGGCAGTCTCCGTTATCGTCAAGAGTTCGTTGGCTTGCCCGCGTCCTCATATCACGACTTCTTCGGAGAAACGCTGACGCCCCACGCCCCGATCTCATTTGGGACTGGCCATGGCCACGAACGAGGCGCTCACCTCGGGACGTTGTCCTTTCATGAAATCACCCGTGGGTGGGCTTCCAACGCCGGGCGTCACTTCGAAGGAGGGCATTCTTCGCACAGGGGCTTTCGATCTGCGATGACATTTCGGGCCATACATCCCCCCAGGCTCCTCGCACACAAATATACCCTCTCTGTCACTCGAAAGGTTCGCGTGCTGCGTGCGTGCGTATTTTCGTATTTCCGTGATGCCATATCGAGGGCATGATGACGGTATAGGGTGACGGGCACGGCAAAAACGTCTCGGGGGGGCGCGTGACGTCGTCAGTCGAGGAAAGAAGGGTGTTATCTTTCTTCCGTTCATCGCCTTAGTTCAACCCGATGCCCTACGAGATTTCGCTCGCGATGTCGAGAAGATGGTCGGAGCCGATCTAAACTATATAGTAGTATAGTATCTTTAGACGGACGGGACTGGACTGGCTGAGAAGGAACCGAAAAAACCAAAAACCAAAAACCAAAAACTTACCGCCGTATCGGCCAGCAAGCGGGAAAAGAGAGCAGAAAGGGTCGGCCCAGATCGATCGCAAATCGCCCCACTCTCGATGTTTCCATAATTTATTTCCGCATGACAACATTTTTCTCTAAATCTCTTCCTTCGGTGACGATGATGACGCTGCTCGATATCATTAGAAGTGGCAAGTGATCCCGTCCATCTTCTTCCTTGTTCGCGCGTGCCAGCCTCTTCGGGGGGATTTCTATTCCGCGTACTTGGGAGCCCAGGTCTTGACTTGGGACTACTGCCCGTAGTGATAAATACTGCAGATGGGGATATGGAGCCGACTCGGGGGGTCGACGACAAAGGCGATACAGCAGCCGATCGTAAAGGGCAACCGCGAAGAAAAACGACGACCGTGATGTTTGCGTGGGGGCGACGCACGTTCGATAATCATAATAAAAACAAGGCTAGGGCTGATGACACGTGCAGGACAGGACGGGACAGTGCTAGTACAATCCAAGACGTCGTTTCGTGGTGTGGGTGGGTGGGGGAACCCGATTTCGATTCTCGACGATTGCAGATTCGGATTACGATCAATTTGATTCCGTGTAAATATACGTCGTGGACAAATTTCAAAATCAATCTCGTTGTCGTGTCGTGACCGTTCGGTCCCCGCTGCCCCCCTGCATGCAGGCATTCGGTGACGTGTCATGAGGGGAAAACAAACCCCTACCAAGGCGTGTCGCAAAGAAGAAAGCGGGTTGCGACAAATGGGCCACCACATCATCCCTACCCGGTGGGCTGTGGGCCATCGGCCATCGATTGGCGTTGCCGCGCGCCGCAACGATCGTGCGGGCGCGTCTCGCGGGCGGCGGGTCGTGAACAATGCACGCAGAGCCCTGCTCTCCGACCTCACCGAGCACGGACCAGGGCCCAGGACCGAGGACCGATTTTCGCAACGGGGGAACGAGTAACCCAGCTATGACGCACAACGTCCGCAAAAAAAGAAACGTCTCCGGTTGGCCGGCCTGGAGCTGAGCTGTGCTGTGCTGCGGGAGCCAGCCCCCAGCCTGAGCCCCCCACGCGCCACGCGCAAACGCAAACGCAAACGCAACGTGCCAACGTCCCGTGCGTTCGACGCGATACGCCACCGCCACCACGCGCCGCCCGCTTATCAGACTTTGCTCCCTTCCCTTCCCTTCCTTTCCTCTCTGCGAGTCCGGATCGGCATCCCCGTCCGTCGTCGTCATCGTCGTTACCAATGGCCTCCGGACCGAAAGGGCAAAACAAAAAAATAAAAATACACACACACACACACACACACACAAGTTCTATCAAAAAAAGAAAAGCGAAACGGGCGTCGACGCGGCGGGGCGCGCGCGGGGTTTTAGTTGTGTGCGTTTTGACCACGTTCGCATCGCGATGCGGTGCCTCGCCTCTCCTCAACTTGGCGGGTATCATGCCGTGAACGCCGTGCGTTCGTCAGATTAAACTCCTCCCCACCCCCCACCCAGCACCGCGATGCGTTCATTCCGCTGAAGGCTGCTGACTGTGCGAACTCGGCGTCGAGCCTAACCCCTTCTCGTTCGATTCGAGAACCCATCAATCATATCATCAATCAGACAGCTTCTGATTCGAAAAAAGGGGGGAGGGGGGAGGGCAACTGGAACTGGGTGGGGTTCGTACCCCCTTCTCCGCAACGCGAGCACCAGACTGTATACGTGGCATCACCGCGGCATTACGACCTCCCTTCCGTCCGGACTGGACCTCGACCCCCCATTCATCTCCTCACGATCGCGGTGAGGGATTACTGCCTGCCCATGCCACATCGCCAAGCCATGGGCTCTTCTCTATCCAATGGGCGCCGTCCCTCGTGCTGGCGGCGCTGCTGATTTCGCAGCTCCAGGCCCGTTCTCGAACCAGGTTCTACGCAGGACGAGACTCTGCATTCAAAACGCGGTGTGGTACGCGACAGCCGGCCTACCACACTATCAGCAGGATGACAGAGCCCGACACGTCTTGATAGTGATTAAGCATGATTAGTGCCAGCCCATCGCAGATTAGTCGCGCGTCATATGTCCTATTGCTGCTTGTACTTCTCGTAGCGCAATCTGCCACTGGGCATTGCACGTATGAAAACTTTACTCCCCCAGATTCTGGGTTGGGGGTGTGCTGGGGGCTCCCGTATCTGAATCAGCGCAAACTCGAAGTTTGCCGAATCCAGGGACGGGTATCCTGTACCCAGACCCTATGGCTCAGCGAATGCCTGTAACCTGCCCTGCTCCTCCGCGATTGTCTTCGCGCGGTTGATCGTCATGTTAGTGACGTGGAATTCTGCATTGCTGACACTGTCCGAATGCCCTCCTCCCCGAAAGCGCCCGCGCACATTGCAATAGCGACCCATCTCCGCGGTGATCCCAACCTGTTGACCGTAGCAATGTTGCCGTTCTGTTCAAGGCTCCCCAGCGATGTAAATTCCAGCGTCTTTACCAAACTCAGATATACAGGATGCCACCTCTCCTGCGTATAGGGAAGATCGTACTCCTACACCAGAATCGTGGCCTTCATACCGCCACGCCTTTACTCGAAAATCTCTGGGAACAATATCCTATTTGCCTCAAGAACCGCTTGCGCTTCTCCTGCGCTAGCCCCTGCCGGAATATCAAACGCCTTGAACCCAAGCGCGCGAAGGCCAGTGCGTCCTTGAATATGCTCCTGTCCGCCTCGGCTAAGGAAGAAGGATTCGCCCTTTCCACCTGGAAAATCGCTGATGGCATGCATTCTAAATAACCGCCAAAATCAAACTCATCAAACTCACGGTGCAGGTAGACCACGTTCGAAGTTATGTCGCTGGTCTCGAAGATACTCAGCGCTGCGTGGAGGCTGAGATCAGATCGGAACAAGGGCACGACGAAAAGATACTCGCTTTCGAACTGATAAGGGAACAGCCGGGATGTACAGCACAGAGGAATCGCCTTGTCCACCGTGGAAACCCTTCCACAGCGTGTATGAGATCACAGTGCCCTAGATTGCCATCGGTCCCGGCCGCATCTGATAGGGATTGAGAGTCGCACTCACAGTAGATCTGGTCTCCAGGTTCAACGCGAGGTGCAGAAACCATTGTGCGGGAAAGCTGCAAGTGTGGGTGCGTTGCCTCGCTTAACTCCTGCGTCTTGCCCATTTGCGAACCCGGGAACGTCGTACTCTCGAGGTCAACGACCCAGTCGTCAAGCCCTGAAAATGGTGTCCGCGGCTTGAAGAAGGGCCGTAGTATTAGATACGCCGTTGCCAACTTGAGCATTGGTGCGACGCGCAGTGTGCCCTCGCCAGGGCCAGTCGTTGACATTGAAGTCCAGCCTTGCCAGGGACGGAAAATCGAACACTGGTTTCTGTGGTGCGCGCAAAATTCATGACCAGAAATAAACCCAAGGTAAACCGAGGCTCACGGTGCATGGTACAAGTCTTGACAGGCATCTAAACGCGGCGCCGCATCGAATGGGTCGTGTTCGCGCCAGCGCCCCTCGAAGATGGATCGAAAACACGCGCGGAAGCCTGGATCCTCCCAGCGTTCCAGAGAACCACCGTCGATGTGGGGAATAAGCGTGAAAGAACGGTCGCCAGGTTGGCGCATCCTCAAGCGGTCGAAATAACTGATTGGGGTGACCAGGCTCAGCTTTGCCTCGCTTTCGGTGCAGTGCCACAGTTGTAGGATAGCGCGCTGCGTCTGGAGGATGGCCGGATGTGTACGCGCGCGGATCTGTGCACCGGAGTTGTAGATCTCGAACACTTGCAAGTTGCCCTCTGGGAAACCTGCGGGAGAAGGATGAATCGCTTGGAAATTCCTGTGCGGCGAATAAGCATGACCGACCTTTGACCTTGTCGCCGTTCAAAGAGATATAATCTTTCAGCGTCCGTTTCCATCCCAGAGCCTCCTAGACGAGACGGGAAAGTGGGTAGCAAGTGGGGACAACATCCGAGTCGAGAGGGCGCCCAACCTCGTGTGGTACGCCAGCCCGGACAATGAGGACACCTGCCGCACGGATCTGCGAGATTTGATCCAATGACAACCCTCTCTGCAGGTCCGAAAAATGCACGGACGGTATCATCTATGAAGCACGTCAGTGCAAGCCCCAAGCGTCATGAAAACCAAGTCGAGCACACCTCGGCGCCTCTTGCAACGATTTCCTCGACCGAACCACGCAACTCGTGCAGGACTTCACGCCAACTCTGCGAAAGCAAGTCGATCCATAGATCTTTCTTGAGGTCGGCAAACCGCGTGGGCAAGGCAGGGGCACTTCCCGATAGCGACGAGAAGACGGTTGCGATTGAGCCCTCGTCCTTTGGCCTGCGCGGCGTGTATGTGTGCATATGCATCGACGGCATGCCGCGCATTCCAAATGGAGCCAGCCGGCATGTGCGTGGAAGCGATGCCATACGCACGGAAGGGAATGATACGTGACGCATGAGGGATACGAAGTGCTGCAAGTTGATAAAAAGTGCTGTGCTCAAATACGGGTATATCTTAAGGTATCATGTGATCACTGATCTTGGATAGGCAAAGGCACTTGTGCTATTCTATGGCTCATATATACAGTATCAGATCATACACCCATATAGACAAATCGTTGGTGCGGCTCCGATTCTATGCGCGGTGATCTTACACCCGCACCTTTCACGACTCCGCCTTCTCTTCTGCTAGCGCCCACATATAATAAACGGCTATGACATGATTCCATCAACCCATGAACCTGGAACGAGCCGCCCAAAGGGAAATTCAATCTTACCGATGCTGCGGTACGGCCTCCACGAATCAGTGAAAGCCTCCATCTCCGATGGCGTCAAGATTGCACCTCTGCATACACAACATAAGGGACACGCTGCCAACGAACCGGCGGTTCTGCACTTACTTGATCTTCTTCTTCCCGTCCAGCCGGCTTCTCAGAGAAGCGACGGTCAGGCCTGCGGGGAGCGGTGGAGGGGGCGAGGCGTCTGGCGCACCCGAGAGGGCTCGGGTAACTGATGGTGTGAGCGGCGGTGGCATCGACGGTAGTCCGGGTGGACCAGGCGTGAGGGCCGCGCCTTCCCCGGCGATTTTGTCGGGGCGCAGAGGAGTCCCGAGTGCACCTGACCCTACGGTAGAGACTGCGGGGAGGACGGATGACGCGTCCTGCGAGGGCGGCGTAGGAGCGCGCTCCAAACGCTGGGTTGCACTCGCTCCGGGGAGCTCGTCGGCCTCCGGTTCGGCCTCCCGCTCTGAATCTGAATCCATTTCGGTTTGAATGCAAGTCGATCCGCCCACGGTGCTCCTCCCGGACTTGGTGGGTTTCGCTTTGGGTTTGGATTTGCTTTCGGTGGGCCCTGAAAGTTTCTTCGGTGATATCTCGATGCGGTACTCCCGCTGGTGGAGGGACAGCACCCAGCGAAGTAGACCCCGTTGTACGCCAAGATCGCCTGCGAGACGAGCTTACGTGACTCTGAAGTTCTTACGTTTACACAGTTACATACCAATGGGCAGGATGTCGGGACGACGCAGAGAGAATATGGCAAACATCTCGACTGCGATGGCTGAGCACCGCCTCGATGAAAGAAGGTTGGCTTACCTGTCCACTGTAGGAAAACGGTGTGTTTTGTTCAAATCAGGTGGGAGGAGGAATTGCTTGGCTTACTTTACCGATTCCATAAACTGCGGTCAGAAGGTCGAATAACTCCTCGTCGCTCGCGACGAACAGCTTGTGGTTGGTGAGTCGGCCATCGGCGAATCTCGTGGCCAAGTCTCGAACTGCGAATCGATGTACTTAGTAACAACGCGCGCGACATGGAGCATGAAGAGACACCATATTCAGCTTTACGTCCGCTGAGACCCGCGGTCTTCAGAGTGGGGAGGTCGGTCTTTGCCACCTGATATGCTGTAGGGAATACGTCTTGGCGTGTCTCGGTCCAACTATGAATGGTATCCGTGTCTCCCGTTGTTCGCAGTCGAGGGGAACAAATGGGGGCACTGACTATTCCTCATCTGGCTTTTCGGGGAGCTCTGGAAAGTAGAGCCTCAAAAACTTATGCTGAATTGCGCGAGCGGCCAACCAAGAGATCTGCTGACCGCTTCTAGGGGCTGAGACATTCATGGCCACGGGCAGTGCATCGTGACTCACATTACGGAGGTGCACAACGTTCTGCATCCATCGGTTAGTAAGTCAAAGCCTGGCCCGGTGCCGCGTGACCACAAAAGGACCTGAACTGACCGGAATGGGTGGACGCTCTCTAGCCTTTCGAAGGGCTTACACGGCAGGCGGGAAAATACATATCCAAATCGGGGATCGGCCTGAATGAGATGATTCTTCGCATCTTCTAATGAGAAGGTCAATTTGGCAGGTAAAGGGGCCAGTTCTTCCCCGGAAGGCTCAATGAGAGGACGGGGCGGCGCCTCTGCTCCTGCCTCGTTTTTGGTTCTGTTAGAGGATTTAGTGCGCTTGGTCACCGCTGCCGAATCTGACACTGCTTGACGCTTGAGTGGGCGTTTGATGACTGCTGGGGAAGTAGTTGGGGCGCTGGCGCGAGCGCGAGAGATCGAACGGGTTACCGGCATTCTCAGAACAGCGGCGCAGCAAAACGGATTGGATGAAGGCCTTGTTATAGAAGGTGATTGAACCGTTTGGGACGTCCATTAGTGAGCCGCATTGCGTCACATACCGTGTACGGCAAAGGCCGATAATCCACATCGGCCTGACCTCCCACAATATATAAATCCCGTTCTCTTGCTCCAACCCCCCATCTCAGCCCTCCACCCACACATCAACTCCAACAAGACAATGAGCGACAGCGACAGTAGGTGTCATCATGGACGTTGGGGGTCCGAAACTTATACCATGCCAAGAGTACATCGTCGTCTTCAAGGACACTGCTTCTCAAGAAACAATCAACGAGCAAGCAGACCAAATAACCAAACACGGCGGGTCGGTCACGCTCAAGTTTGACACCGTTTTGAGAGTGCGTGCTGCGAGTCCCTGACATTCATATGCTACGTCTCTCATCATCTCTGGTCATGTGCGCCAGGGCTTCGCAGCCCAGATTCCACCTGATTACCTATTGTTCCTGCAGAACTGCCTCGCAGAAGGCGACAGCCAAATTGCTTACATCGGTAAGGCAGGCGTCATCTGGTGCATCCCTGGACATTAACGAGCCATGGCGTTTACCTAGAACCGGATCAAAAGGTTACGATACAGGACAAATGAGCGAGAGATGGAACAAGAGCGCCAATGGACTTGAGCAGTGTTTGAATGCGGCTGTGCCCTCGTGGCTATCCGCGCAGGAATGATGTCGTCCTTATCCTGTAATAGATGTGGTCGGTGTACCGTTAGACTTGAGCGTTTCCAATAGCCAGTCATTGATCGAGTGACAAAGCCGAGGGAATGTTGGCGGAGCAATACTGTAGTGCGACAGAATATGTGCCATCTGACCCTATTACTCAAGACCACAAAGTTTGAGGTTTGTACTGGGGCCTTTGTCAAGAGCAAAGTCATTGACATGAAGCACGTTTCCCAGAAGGGGATACGAGGACGGCTTTTCAATGTACACGTAGGCACGCGTCCCAAGCCAGGTTTGTCGCGAGCCTGACATTCACGAGCGAGGCTAACCCAAGTCGGGGACGAGGCGCGTGGCCCTTTTCACTTGCCAAACCCAACCAAAAATTTTAAATTTTGGGGAGACAGGATCCGTCGGTCTCCCATCTCCAAACTATCACCTTCCCTTTCCCTTCGACGTCTGCACACCTTCACTCGCACTGCATTCCCCATGGCTCCCAGCATAATCTATAAGGATAAGCGTATGCCACCGCACGTTCGCTGTTCCCTCCGCACGCCGCGAGGCTCATCATGATCGCACCATCGCCCCATGCAGGTTACACGGTCGTCTTCAAAGACGACGTCACCGAAGAAACCGTCATGAAATACATGAACGACGTCATGGACGCCGGTGGCCGCCTCACTCAGACCTATGACTGGTTTCTGAACGTGGGTGTCTCGTCGGCCGCTGTCTGTGATGCTGAATGTTCAATCTGAGATGCCGTCCCAGGGCTTTTGCGCCGCCATTCCCGAGTCTCATCTCCAACTGCTGAACAAAAATGCCGACATAGACTATATTGGTGAGCTGTTGCCCGTTTCTGGGATATCGAACGAGTCCACATCATGGCTCACGGCGTGCCCCTCCCTTACCCCCAGAGCCCGAAGGTCTTCCAAAGAGGTCCTGACTTGTGTCATTTGTGGGTCTATATAATCTAGGGTGTGAAAGGGAAGCCAGAGGCGCCTTAACAGTTCTCTTGATGCACCTTATTCATCCCCATTAGATTCTTGGATGTCCGTCCCCAATCTAGTTGTGCTTGGTTTAATGCTCATGACCCTCGACCAACCCTATCAAGCCCTGAATCCATGCCACGTGTGCAATGCGTGTACGGCGTTGCATGACAGCGCGCAGAACGAGGTGACATACCCGAAACACGGACAACCTCTAAGGCATTGTGATCGACACATATGATATCGTTTAATCATGCTGAACCACCGGGGGTTTGTTTCAATCTTTATTGGGACATTTTCCCGCGAGTGATTTGTGCTTAGTGTACTTACTGGCGGGCATTCGTGCCACGACCCCTGATTTCCAGAACACCGTCTTTACGTCACTGCGGGAACGAGAGGTCCCACTCTTGTCAATGCATTACAATTACCATCCACAACGTGTGGGTATGAAGAGTATCGAATTGGAGCTGCATTCGTAGAGTAGCAGAAGAAAACCACGCACGGCGATGTCATGAGGGATTCCAGAGGTCATAAAAATGTAGGGGCCTGAAGACCCGAATCGAAACATGAGAACGAGGTTCCACAGCTACCTCGATTGATGAAGACATCAAGAATATGGCCGTAAAGGGTATAGTTACTAGTCATGTGCCGGAGTCGCAGCAGAGTTGTAGGCTGCGAGGATAGGGTTCGTAAGGTGGGTCATAAACGCTCAAGTGGAACTGATAACCAGAATAGGATCGACGGGAGCCGGGTTGTGCGTCGCGGGAATCGTAGACGGCGGAGACTCTGGTGCCGTCTGGCTAGCCACCAGTGCATTTCCAGGGGCTTTGACAGGCGGTGAGGTAGCTCCAGCATGAAACGCCGAGGTTTTCGGAGGATCGGGGAAGTCCCAAGGGCGAGGGACCATGGCAGCGGGCATGAGCCTATAAACATGTGTGAGAGACACTCAACATGCGCGGTGGGGGGCGTTGTCTATCTGACCAAGTGGCGGAGCATATCACACCCTTGCCACGATCCTGTGCTTTGATCGCGGTGAACTCGAATTCGAGGAACTGTGAGAAATACCGAACGAAAGGGAGGATTTCGCGCACACCCTCATACACCACACTCAAGGCAGTGAGAAAATTCATGATGGTTCCAGAGATGGACTGAACCCGCTGCTTCGGCGATTCGCTGAGGTGAGAGCAGGGACGAAACCAGGGGATAAAATCTCACGCTCAGATATTCCAAAGTAGGTGGGGGTAGCAGGAGCTCCAGGCCCCACCAATCTACACCACGCTCCGTCAGGTGTCGACGGGACGTGAAAACGAGGAACCGTACAGGTTAAAATCGAAATCCTGTCCGTGGGCGGGCATATTCCTTTATGGTCAGGAACGACCGCTTGTCCCATCGCATAACCCAATGCCATGACCTGGGGCGTGATTTGCTCGATTCCGTTTATGACCGTCTCTGCTGTGGGAACCGCTCCCGCAAGGACGCCCGATCCGTCTCCCGGTTGGCCGAGCCCCAAGTCCGGCGCGGTAAACAGACTGACGATCTGCAAGTTTCGGAGCGCTTCCGTGACCGCGGCGACGGCAGAGCTCGACGGATGATGCGGCGGCGGGCCCTGCGGTCGCACCGCCGCCGTCCTCGGCTGTTTCTGCTTCATGTCGCGGAGGGCGGCGAGGAGTTTCTCGTCCGCCTCCTCGTCTCTGTACGGGAGGCACACCGCCTGGATCGGCTCGCTCGCGCGCGAGGCAGAGTCGGGCAGGGCGGGCAGGGCCCGGAGCTGCGCCAGGATCTTGCCCGCGGTCTTCGGCTCGAGAAGCTGCGCCTTGACGTTCCTCAGCCGGGCGCCGGAGATGCGCGCTTGCGGCGGGGCGAGGCCGCCTCGGTCGGTGTCCCGCCCGACGATGAGGGCGCGGACGACGAGGGCGGACCGCTTCGCCCTGCGATCGGCGGACGACGTCGAAGGCTTCTTGAGTCTGCGAGCCGGTGCGTCGGAAGAAGCGGCGGGCGCGGCGGATCCACCGTGTCTTTCGACGGTGGAGGGCGGAGGAGGCGGAGGCGGAGGAGCCCTTTTCGCTTTGCGAAGCAGCCTGAACTGTCTTGGGAAGGACCAGCGGCGATCGTTGCTGGCCGAGGGACGTGTGCCATCACCCGCCTGCTCGGCGGCGGTTGGGAGCGCGGCCCCGGACTCGTCGGCTTTCGTCGAGACAGGTGTTGGAGGTGAAGAGTCATACGGGTCTGCGGATGCCACGTTGCTGTCCGAGAGGGGTTGTGCTCGCACGTCCGTCTCCGTGGTGTTCGCGTCATGGACGTCAGGCGCTTTCTGAACCTGCGAGGACGCCATAGTTGGCATGTCGCGAGCATTGATAAAGTCTAAAAGGCCCATGGGTGGGTGGGGAGGGAGCCGCAGTGGGACCCAGTCTATGTATGTCTCAACCGCGATCAGTACGACATCGGCCTCCACCGAATATGGCTACAAAGTCAACTCTCTCATAACCCATAGTGGTTGGTCCGTGGACACCAAAAACTATGGGTTATTAAGGTAGAAGACGTCCATAGCCCACCAACATCACGTGATCAGCGTGACAATGTCCCGAAACAGTCGAAAATTCTAAAAAATTGAAGTATGAGACTTCTGCAACCACTTTCTACAGAATGTATTCTCAGGGAATTGGTCTAAATCCACTATTACTGTACGCCACTGGGAACTCGGCAGTTCACTACCATCTTGGCGATTTCATTTTTCCCTGTATCTGCTCAAACAACTCTATTCAAAACTTTGTAGTTATACTATTGAGTACCATTAATGTCATTCTAGCAAAGAAAAATTGCAGTCCATTGAGTGGTTCTCGAGTAATGTTTTGGCCTGGGGGTCACGCCTGCATCACGCCTGCATCACACCGCTGTCATGGCAGAGGGCGGAGTTTGATTCCAGCTGGGTGATCACATCACCAACAGTACACTGACTCAGAGGCCTCCGAGGATCTGGGTACTCTCTCAATGCCATGTTACAGGTGGTCCAGTCGGCCAGCACAAGACCATACGTATGAGCAGCGGCTACAGGCTGCATTGAGTGACTACCGCAATGGGATCTATCGATCATTTACTCGCGCGGCACTGGCCCATGATGTCAGTGCATTCCATACATGGCCAATAAGTCGAAATCTTATGCTTTCCAAGGTTTCACGCCAGACGCTACAAGATAGAGCTTCTGGGAAACATAAGTCACATCAGGAAGCTCACCAGGATGGCCAGCTTCTCAAGCCGGCCCAGGAAAAGGCATTGCTAGATTGGTGTGACCAGCTGTCCGCAGAGGTGATGCCTTTGGATCAAAAGGCACTGCGGGCTCATGCTCTGGACCTATCTAGCCACTACCCTGGAATAAACTGGCATTATCGGTTCATTAAACGCAACTCCAGTCTGACTTTCTCGAAAGCAAGTGGGTTGGATCCAAAGCGCGCGAAAAACTTTAATAGGACAGTAGTCCATGACTACTTTGCAAAACTACAGGAACTGGTGGACACTTATGACGGGATACCACCGGAACATCAATGGAATATGGACGAGAAGGGAATCCAGATGGGAGGCGGCCGTAAAAATAATGGAAAAAAGTATCTATTCATGAAAGACCGGAAGCAGCGATATCGCATCAAGAGTGACAGTCTGGAGCTTGTCTCCATCATTGAATGCATTTCGGCAGCAGGATCTCTCATGCCATCAGGATTTGTTCTCTCAGAGGGCCTGCTGCCTGACTGCCGGGATTTGGAGGGCGTCGGAAGGTGAGATTCAATCTGGCATTTTGGCGGCATAAACTGATTTCACCTTCACAGTGTTGCAACATCCCCTTCTGGATGGACAGATCATGAAATATGCGAGCAGTGGTTCCAATCTGTGTTCATTCCGGTTGCTGCTACTCATCATGTTAATGACAAACCGATCGTATTGACCTTTGACGGGCACAACTCGCATGAGACCCCAGCCATGCAGCAACTTGCATATGACAATAAGATTGTACTCTTCTGCCTCCCTTCGAAAACTACACACAAGCTTCAACCCCTTGATGTGTTGGTTTTCGCACCAGTCCAACGCGCGTGGTCATCGCATTGTGACTGCCGCCTCGCCGAAGGCATCAAGATCACACGCTATAATGTTATCCATGAATACATGGTTATTCATAAAGTTGTCACCCTGGACCTCATTCAGAACGCATTCCGCAAGTCCGGAATCTGGCCCCTCAATCCGTCGGTCTTCACTGAAGAAGACTTTGCACCTAGCAAGGCATCATCATCTTCATCACACTTCCCCTCTTCGTACCCGATGGAGGTTCCAACCTCACCTCCAGCAGTCAGTTCGGATCTTAGTTCTGAAACTAGTGACACTGATTATATTGCCTCGGACTTGGAGGGAGGTGCTAGGGACGTGACCAGCGGCCACAAATCCTCAACGTCCTCAACGACTGGGACTGACCCTCACTTATGTGCTTGCAATGCGATGATCACGCGCGCGTCTTCGGCACAGAACATGGAGGGGATTCTTTCTGATCACCAAGCTGTCTCTGTGCTCCAAGATCAAACACGGAGCTGTGAGGAGCTGATTTCCAAAATACAATCTCTTCGTCACGAAGTTTCGGTCCTTTCTCAAACTGTGATTATGCAAGCATCGCAATTGAGTGCGGCAAATGCACACTGCACAATTGCTCAGCGAGAGGCCAACGATCTGCGCGTGAAGTTGGCAAATCAGCAAAAGACAAGACCTCATGCTTTGACAAAGATCAAGGCCCGGTTTGTTACACATCCCGAGCTGAAGGAGGCGTTTGAAGCAGACAAACGAGATCGAATTAACCAGGAGAGAAAAGAAACAAAAAAACGCGCTGAGAAAGCTACTGAAGATTCGGCTCGTGCTATACGAATTAGTGAAGGCACTGTTTCAAAGGTTTTTGACAATTCTTTTTCATCATACAAGCGCAAGGAAGACCTTATGATGATTGCAGGTGCTCTCGAGCTCTCAATGGAGGGCACCGCGTCTGAACTCACCACACGGATCAAAGAGCAACTTGTTGCACATCCTGAGTTGGAAAACAACCAACGATTTGTGGGACTTTATGGCAGACGACGTAGTAGTAATAATCACTATCCTTCCTCGTCGTCCCTTGCCTCATCAATAGGACCCTCACTGGCACAACCATTTGCACAGCTGCCTTTGCAACACTCTTACAGTACTGCACCATACAGTACTACTACTACACCATCATTCCAGATTCAATATTGGGACCAGATTCCACTCAATTAGATGCTACTCCTGTTTTCCCTAGTCCCCACCTAATCAAATTGCATTGTACATAACATTTCATCCCGGGCGGACTTTAATTTGTCATGAACCATTCTCCGGAGAGGGCCCTTGAAGGACCCTTCCTTATAGGAGGAAACCTGGTCTCTATGGTGTCACCCTGTTCACACGAGCAAAAGGGGTGAGTAGAGGTGTCCACAATATCGCGCACGCATTGTTGCGCAAGCGATTCTCGGCACAATCGACATACAGCAAGCCCCACTTAAAGGCAACCCTTCTAGCAACAAAAGACAGTATTAGGGCCTTCCTAAGGACCCTTTGGAACGACCCTAGGAGCTCTACAATAGGCACTAACCTAGTATCGAAGGCCCTACAACGCGTTATTAGACCAACTCTAATAACTATAGAACGACTATAAGGCAATACTAAGGACCTTAATAGAAGTATTAGGGTCGACTCTAAGGACCCTAATAGAACTATATAAGGGCCTTATAAGATGACACTATTCCCTAACCAAACTACAAGTCCTCAAATGACCGGCCCTAAACTAACTAACAAGAAATGAATCAGGTGCTTACACGTGCACTAAAAGTAGTAAACACGTGGACAGTGGAAACTCTTACTCATCAAAAAGAGTCTTCTTACTCAGCAGCTTACTGAGCATGACCGAGCATGCTCAGTAAGCATCCTCTGACTTCTTACTCATCACTCTATTGTGCTTGATAACAAGGTTATGACTTGTTCCCTATTTAGCAGTTCTCTTGTAGTATATAAGCGCTCAATAAAGTAAGCGGACAGTCCTCAGACTGTCCATTTGTTTACGGCACTCTCCAACCCTGGGATACTCCTTTAAGGACCGTCCCCTTGTGACTATCCTGGCCTCTTCCCTGCGTGATTGCTCGACTCTCACAGTAACAATACCTCTCTGGTATCTGTTACTACTCTGGATTCTACTTCTTGCCCACGCAGTCTTGGACGTCTATTGACTCGTCTTCGAGCTTATCCCTCGCTCTTGAACTGGATAGTTCAACAGTGAGTCTTGACATAATTCGGCATGTGTGTTACATGTATGTTACTTTCGTGACATTTGTGACCGCCGAGATGGTAGTGAACTGCCGAGTTCCCAGTGGCGTACAGTATTGCCGTTTTCAGCACACTTGGCGGAGCTTGAATTCCACCCAAATTGGCGCAGAAACCCCCTCAAACATGCGGGATGAATATCTCCCTCAAAACAGCTTCAATTCATATGAAAATTATTGTCCCTGAATCGCCTGAATGAGGGCTAGGCAGCCCCATTGTTTTCATGAGATTTGAGTGAGAATTGGCGGAGCTGGACTCAAGCCACCTCCACATGTGTATTAGATGAATTACAATTCAAAATCATGGTCTATATCTATTATTTTTCCCTCATGTTGTACCCATGGGCTGTCTTCAGGCAGCCCCATAGTGTTTTTGACTCAAGTGTTGTGGTGTGCAACATTGTTTCCAGTGCAATTGGAGTCGTGGCCAGCCACTCATCACCCCTCTCGCCTCTCGATTCTGACCATCCTTCTTGTTTTTCACAGACAGAGAGGAGTGGGTTGCAAAGAGGGGTCCTATTCTGAACTCTTTCTACTACAGAGTAGCTAGGGTGTTTTTATATACAGGAGTCGTCTCCATTGCAGGTGGTGGCAGCAGGCGTGGACAAGGAGCAAAGGCGTAGGCGGTGAGCGTGAGTTTGTAGATAGAGACGTAGGTGGCGAGGACTTGAGAAAGAGGATGCGTGGGGCAGCTTGCACGGGGGTGGGATCTGTCGTCTTGCAGCGGTGGTGGCGGGGTCGTCTCCACTGCAGGTGTCGGCAGCAGACATGGGCGAGAGCGCACGAACAGATGGGGAGGCGATGTGGGAGGCGGTGTGCGGTGTGCTGTTGGCATCGGCGACTGCTTCTCCTGCGTCGGCGGCGGTGTGGTGGCGGCTTCTGCTCCTGTTGTGGCATGTCGTGGCTAAGTTTGTGGCCGAGGCCTTCTTGGTCTTCTGGGGTGGTGCTGGTGGTGAGGGGTTGCAACGGTGCAGCGGTGCTGGTGTGGCACGAAACTACTAAAGCAGCGGCTGAGACTGAGAAGACTGAGGCTGAGACTGAGAAGGTGGTGGCAGACTGAGCTGGTGCGACGGTGGAGGTGGATGGGGCGGAGGCGACGACTGAGGGCGATGCAGGGGCGACGGCGGCTGTGGCTGACAAGGGCATGGTGGTGGTGGCTTGTGAGACGGTGGTGGAGGTGGTGGCGTGTGGTGCTAAGACGTCGGTGGCTGAGGCTGAGGCTACGGCGGCGGCTAATGAGACTAAGGCAGCTGGCAAGGCTAAGAGCACGGTGGCGGCGGTTGACTGATCTGAAGCTGGGGCGACAGAGACGGCTGGCAAAACTAGGGGCGCGGTGGTGGCAGCTGAGACTGAGAAGGCTGAGGCTGAGGGCAGGGTGGAGACAGCGGCGGCTGGCAATGCTGGTGCTATGACGGACTGGGCTGAACTGACGAGTACGGGCGAGGCTAAGACGGAGACTGATGCGAAGTCGGCAGCTGGCACGACTGAGGCTACTGTGGCGACAGACGAGGCGACGGACGAGACTGAGGGCAACAAGACAACTGAGGGTGCGGGAGCGGATGAGATGAAGGTGGGGGTGGCAGACGAGGCTGCGAGGGCTGAAGTGGTGGGCGGTGCTAAAACATCGGTGGGCGAGGTTGAGATGGTGGTTGTGCATGGAGCTGAGACAGTGGCCATAGCAGGCGACACTGAAGGCACGGGAGCTGGTTGGGCAAAGACAGGGACAGTGGCGATAGGCGATGTCACGGCTGAGGCTACGGCGGCGGGGACAGATGAGGTGGCGACGATGGCAAATGCGGGTGATGCTGGGACGGCGAGGGCAGGTGGAGCTGAGGCGATGATGGCTGGCAAGTCGAGGATGGCGGTGGTGAACAAGGTGACGGGAATGGCGGATGAGGTGGGAACTGCAGGGACGATGGGCAAGGCAGGTGAGGCGGAGGCGATGGTGCATGATGTAGGGACGGAGGCTGGAGTGGGCATGGGTGCAGGGTATGTGTAGTCGTCTTCGTCTTTGTCTGCAGAGCAGAGTTGGTGTTCCTGCTGAATGTCACAGGGACGCTGAGAGAATATCTTGACTAGTGTGTCAAATACTTCTCGGAAATCGACAAAGTGCCTCTGCTGTTCATTTGGGTGCCAGGGGCCGAGACGTTGGGAGACCATCCGGCGGTCGTCCGGGTGGAGTCTGAGCCAGAATGACTTGTCGCAATCTTCGTAGCACAGGCGGCATGCATGGACGAGGGGACCGCAGATTGCCCTGGAACTCCGGTAGTATTTGTCTACGTCTTCCCGGTCACACATGTGGAGTCTTGATGAGGAGGCGATAAGGTCCTCCAGATCCCACTTGAGCTTGAGGTATTCTAACTGAGTTGGCATGCTGAAGGAGTGCGGCACGTGGTGAAGACAGATGGCAGGTCGACGCAGGCAGTGTGACTGGTGCAGCTGCGACTGTGGGTGTGGAGGGCCAAATGCGAGTTGGAAGGGAGCAGTGCGACTGATGCAGCTGAGCCAGTGGGTGTGGTGGGAATGAGGGCAAAGGATGGTCAGAATGGAGAGGTGAGAGGGGCAATGAGTGGCTGGCCGTCACTCCGATCACACTGAGAACAATGTTGCACACCACAACACTTGAGTCAAAAACACTATGGGGCTGCCTCAAGACAGCCCATGGGTACAACATGAGGGAAAAATAATAGATATAGACCATGATTTTGAGTTGTAATTCATCTAATACACATGTGGAGGTGGCTTGAGTCCAGCTCCACCAATTCTCACTCAAATCTCATGAAAACAATGGGGCTGCCTAGCCCTCATTCAGGCGATTCAGGGACAATAATTTTCATATGAATTGAAGCTGTTTTGAGGGAGATATTCATCCTGCATGTTTGAGGGGGTTTCTGCGCCAATTTGGGTGGAATTCAAGCTCCGCCAAGTGCGCTGAAAACGGCAATAATGATATTGAGATTGTCAATTTTATGTGAGATCACACTGTTGAACCGATTTCCCAAAAATCACAGTGCTGCATGTCAATATTGCACATTGCATCACTTGAAGGTTGTGTGTCTTCTCCTTGAGCACCGGTTGCATGGGTGGAAAACGGAAATCAACCCTCTCAAGGATTACAAACCTTAAGAAGGGCATCCAGAGTTCCAAGTAGAGGAAAGTCAAGCATTGTGACAGTGACAAGGAAAATGTCCTGAGCCTGGTACATGATTTCTCCAAGATCCAAATTATGTTAGTAATAAGGTCATCCCTTCGGAGCAGTTACCTCATCAGTCTGGATTTGACAATGTGTCTTTATGCGATCTAAGTCATCAGGAGGCACATTCACATGATGGAGAGCCAGGATCAAGTTCACATGAAAGTGCACAGCTGCAGGACGATACACACTTAAGGGAAGTGCATAAATGCGACAGACATTTACGCCAAGCACCAATGCAGTTGCAGGCAGCAGATGCTTTGAAAGACCTAAAGGAAATCTTGCATCCTCCAAGGAAAATGGGTGCTGGGTACAAAGATCCCAAAATTGATCCATTCATCAGGATTTGGATGGAAGGAATGCAGACAATACTCAACTTTTACACAAACCCTCAATTGATGATGTTTGATAAATGGGGGGCCACTGCATGTCAGGCTGCTGTATCTCTGGGAAGGGGCCAGTACTGTGCTTGTCAGCTGGCTAGACTTTCAAAGCAATTTATCTGAGATCGCTCTGTTCTGCCAGTCAATCCCTATGGTGATTGGAATGAGTCTATGCTCACAGATGAAGATTTGGCATTGGACATCAGTCTCCATCTCCAGGAGCTTGGGAAGGAAATCTCAGCTAAGAAGGTTGTACAATTCCTGGCTCATGATGACATCAAGGAGAAACATGGCATCACAAAAATGATATCTGAGAGGACAGCATGTCATTACCTGACATATCTGGGTTACTGTTTCACAGTGCCAACAAAGGGTCAATATGCAGATGGTCATGAATGTGCTGATGTCATCTGGTATTGTGAAACGAAGTTCCTACCAGCGTGGCGTGAAATTCAGGACCGTATGTATAGTTGGACAAAGGACAACATACCAGAGGAGGTCAATGTCCAGGGCACATGTGTCATCGTCTGGTTCTACAATGAATCAATATTTTATGCACATGATCGATGGAAGAAGGGTTGGTATCACAAGGATGCACCTGCAAAGCCATACACAAAAGGAGAGGGTGCATCACTAATGGTTGCTGATTATGTCTCAGCTGATTTTGGATGGCTCCAATCTTCCGATGGGACAAGGACTGCGAGATGCATGATGAAACCAGGGAAAAATCAAGATGGATACTTCACAAGTGACGATATTGGGGAACAGGCAGAGGCTGCCATGGACATTCTCACTGAATTCTACCCTGAATATGACCATCACTTCATCTATGATAATGCACCAAGCCATCTCAAAAGGCCCAAGGCTTCAGTCACTGCACGCTGCATGCCAAAATTTACTCCCAAAATAGACAAGAATTGTCACCGACTGGGGGCGGTGTTGCTGACAAATCAGTTCATGCACGAGATGAACGCAGTGAGTTGAGCGAGACACTAAGTCCTCGCGAGTTTCGGGGATCTCGGAGATGATATTGCCAAAGCAAATATGTCCCGTGGAGAAGAGAAACTACGAATAAGTCTTCGCGTTGAAAAGACTTATGAGTAAAGAAGGTTTCAGACGATACGCTTGATGTCTTGCAAGCCTACAAGTCCTGAAGTTTGAAATCCAGTGATATTTCACAGGAGAACAAGCTTAGGGCTTGTCCTCATCAAACGGCGGTCTTATATACATGCTAAGTACTATATCAAATAGTATTCATGAGGTAGAAGCGAGGTGATTGATCTGGAACATGCAGGAAACGTCTGGTATGTGCGAGGCTATGGAAGAGTCATAAAACACGCGGGAAACTTGAGACATGTCTGGGTAGGCTTATCTGGTTGCTGGTCCAGTCCGATTTACTGGTTCTTGTGACATTACCCCCTTGTTAAGGTCTAACCTATGTAGGGGTGGACGTTAGAGACACAGCGATGGGTGTGGTAGTGAAGTTGGTCTCGGGGTACTCGACATATTTTGTGCATTTTGCATCGTCGATGTGGGGTTCTACAGAGGTCTGCTTTATGTCCGTGGCGATTGCAGAGAACGCAGGTGGTAATTTTGGGGCAGTTGACGGTGTCGTGTCCCCCGTCGAGACACCAGGAGCATTTGTCGGAAATACGAGGGGAGAATTGATACCAAGGGTCCACAATCGCTTCTTTGGCATCTTTATGTTCTTGTTCGGTTAGTTGTGGCTTGGATTGGAACAGGATTCTGGGTTTGAGTTGGGTTTTGGCGTTGGCTTTGGCCAATTTGACCTCACTGTCTCAAATTTCCCATAGCATGTCGTGGTAGAGTCCTCTAGCCGTGACGAGTTGATTGGCCATTTGTCGTGCTTTTTTAATGGCGAATCAATATCGAAGGACTTCAGCCTCGAGAGACAGATCTTGCTCGAAGGTGAGGGCTTTGTTAACGGCCTTAGTATGTCTGAGTCCTTCCTGAAATAAGAAGGTGTCTTTTGTAGTGAGGAGAGGACGAGGATAGGGGTCGGCACGAGCTCGAATTGAAATTCAATGAGTAGGACATCTGGGGCTGTATGTGGCGACGACTGATGGGAATCCATTGGTCAGATTGGGTAGGACGAATCGTGGGGGGATGGTATCATCTTCGTTGCCTGGATCAGGGATCAAAACGTCAAGTCCTAGGGTTCCCTCCATCCAGCCGTCTCCCAGTTCTCTCAGTTCAGTCATAACATCTGTTCCAGGAGCTACAGGTGTTGTGTAGGCAGGTGGGGGAGTGTTGTTGTCTTGTAAGGGTATTGGGGCAAAGTTTTCGTTGAGGAGTACCAAATTATTGCCGTTTTCAGCACACTTGGCGGAGTTTGAATTCCACCCAAATCGGCGCAGAAAACCCTCTCAAACGTGCAGGGCGAATATCTCCCTCAAAACACCTTCAATTCACATAAAACTTATTGTCCCTGAATCGCCTGAATGAGGGCTAGGCAGCCCCATTGTTTTCATGAGATTTGAGTGAGAATTGGTGGAGCTGGTCTCAAGCCACCTCCACATATGTATTAGATGAATTACAACTCAAAATCATGGTCTATATCTATTATTTTTCCCTCATGTTGTACCCATGGGCTGTCTTGAGGCAGCCCCATAGTGTTTTTGACTCAAGCATTGTGGTGTGCAATGTCGTTTCCCTCATATCGTGTGACAGTAGCACGGTCGTGTGCCAGGAAGGAGCCCCCCCAGGAAGTGCACACCTGAGCCCATGGGGCGGTGAAGTGTGTCCAAGAATGCAGAATGACTTCATAAGACTGAAGCTCCAAAGAGGAGGAGCACCTAGTGGGAACGCGAGAACGCGTTTGTTCATTCGACTGCACTGAGGTTCACACAGATGATAAGGGAACAACAGGGCAACTTTATTCAACATGGTAGCAGATACAGGTTAGAACTAAGGCTAAGGGACAGGAAAAGCACAAAAGACAGTCATATGAAAGGAAATCTAGACGTGAGAAGGGGACCGAAGCTGGACGATGCGAGGTATCGAGTCGTGGTCTCCAGCGGCTGTGGTAATGGCGTGTGGCGATTTGTGAAGGATGGCCGAGGCCAGGTGTGGTGACAAGGGGTGTGGTTGAGTCGCGACGCGAGGAGGGGGAGACGATGCAAAGGAGAGGCTGGAGGGGGGATAGGGAGAGTGCTGGTGGGTGGTCGCTTGGGCGCTGATGGCGCTGCCGAACGCGATTGCGGGTGGGACGATTGGAGAACTTGGATGGCAGATGCGAGGGAGAGGAGCGAGGGGGCGTGGAAGTAGAAAGGGAGAGGGAAGACGGCGGCAGGCTGGGAAATGGACGCATAGGCGGCGTGCAGATCTCTGACTAACAAAATGAGAGTCTAGTAAAAAAGGGGAGAAAAGCATACCGAAATGTACAGTAGCAACACCGTCCGATGGCAACGAAGACGGTGGCGTGGTATGGGGCTCTTTGGCTGTGCATTGGGACTCATCAGTGCATGGTGAAGGCGGGGGCATTGAGGGCGAGGGCGTGCGGCAGTTGATGGGGGCGAGGGTGGCGTGCTGGCGGCGACGATGATGATGATGTGAGGACGAAGAGGATATGGCACAAAAGGAATACGCACATATGTACTCTTGTAAGCGATTCGCGGCCAGCCATATAGCTGTGTGGGTGAGTCGACATCGAGGCCGTGTGCCTTTGTGACAATTTTGCATGTCTTGTGGTCCATGCGTTTGTGCTGTAGTGAGTTCCCAGGCTTCTGCATTTACATAGGCATAGGACTCTTCCTCCCCATCCTCATCAATAGCAGGAAGGGATGTCTTGGAAGCCTGAGCTCATGGTTGTGATCGCTTTGGTCGAGTGGGAGTGCCTGAGCTGTCACTTTCATTTCCACCAGTTTTTTTTCGGGCAGCCTTCCTTTGGCCAGTAGTACATGTCGGTGCAGGCTGGCCATTTGAAGCACGTTGCTTCGAGCCCATGAGGGTTTAGGGGGTTGAAATGGAGGGGTAGAGCAAGGTATGGTGAGCAGCTCTGGGAAGGGAAGAATGCCCTGTCGTCATCCTGGAGTAGGAGTTTGGACAGGTGGACGGTTGATGAATAAGCCACACGACTCTTTACGCACTGTCTCGTCCGTCACCTCGTCCGTTGCCACAGTAGCCTCAGTCGTGCCAGCCGCTGCCACCGCGCCCCTAGTTTTGCCAGCCGTCTCCGTCGCCCCACCTTCAGATCAGTCAACCGCCGCCACCGCACTCTTAGCCTTGCCAGCCGCCTTAGTCTCATCAGCCGCCGCCGTAGCCTCAGCCTGTCAAGACACGTACTGCTGATCCGTATGGACTCAGGAGCAGGTGGGCAAGGGTCGGAACAGATGATACGCGGCGAAGGTGGCGTTGAACAAGAGGACGAGCCAAACGACGAGGAGGTACCAGATGGGGACTGGTAGGTGTTGCAAGAGACAAAGGCGAAGGCTGGAGGCCAGTGTAGCGAGGGGACTTTAAACAAGGCGGTCGTTGAAGAGTACCTTGGAAGCGAGGGGAATCTTTAGACTGAGCGGTCGCAGGGGAGTACCCAGGAAGATGAGAGTATCACAAATGGACAGTCTGACGACTGCCATGCTACATTGGGGCTTATATACAGTGTACAGGGTCGATTACAAAGACCTGGGACTATTCTAGACTCTTTGATACCATCCAATAGGACTACAGAGGCATAAACTTGCTTGTGTCAAGTTTCAGGCTTACTGAGCGCATTACTGATAATTGTGGAGCGATGACATCATTATGATGTCACTGTGGAGCGCTTAGTGAGCCTATGAGGTCACTGTGGAGTCGCTCAGTCAGCTATGATGTCATTGGAGCCTGGATGACGTCAGATGATTTATGCAACAGTTTCTAAGAGTTTGTGCCGCTGTTTTGGGTCCTTGGTGGCTGGGTGGCCATGTGGTTGCCACGCGATGATTACCCGATTAGGAAACGGGTGCCTGGTCGTGTTATAGTGTCTTTGCAATAGCGATATCTTGCACTGCAGGGGGAATAGCCCAGAAAATGGAAGGGAGTTGGTAATGCCAAATGAGAGAGGTCTCTCTTGAGTGAAACAGGACCATCTACGGTCAGGACCTGGCCTTGGTTCGTAACACAGCCTCAGCCACCGACGTCTTAGCGCCACACGCCTCCGCCTCCACCACCGTCTCACAAGCCACCGCCGGCATGCCCTTGTCAGCCACAGCCGCCGTCGCCCCTGCGTTGCCCTCAGTCATCGCCTCCGCCCCGTCCACCTCCACCGTCGCACCAGCTCAGTCCGCCGCCACCTTCTCAGTCTCAGCCTCAGTCTTCTCAGTCACAGCCGCCGCTTTAGTAGTTTCGCACGACACCAGCACCGCCGCACCGTCACAACCCCTTGCCACCAGCACCACCCCAGAAGACCCAGAAGGCCTCGGCCACAAACTTAGCCACAACACGCCACAACAGGAGCAGAAGCAGCCGCCACGCCGCCACCGCAGGAGAAGCAGTCGCCGACGCCAACAGCACACTGCACGCCGCCTCCCACATCGCCTCCCCATCCATTCGTGTGCTCTCGCCCACGTCTGCTGCCAACACCTGCAGTGGAGATGACCCCACCACCGCCGCCGCAAGACAACAGATCCCACCCCCGTGCAAGCCGCCCCACGCATCCTCTTTCTCAAATCCTCGCCACCTACGTCTCTATCTACGAACTCACGCTCACCGCCTACGCCTTCACTCCTCGTCCACGCCTGCTGCCACCACCTGCAATGGAGACGACTCCTGTATATAAAAACACCCTAGCTACTCTGTAGTAGAAAGAGTTCAGAATAGGACCTCTCTTTGCAACCCACTCCTCTCTGTCTGTGAAAAACAAGAAGGATGGTCAGAATCGAGAGGTGAGAGGGGTGATGAGTGGCTGGCCATGACTCCAATTGCACTGGAAATAATGTTGCACACCACAACACTTGAGTCAAAAACACTATGGGGCTGTTTCAAGACAGCCCATGGGTACAACATGAGGGAAAAATAATAGATATAGACCATGATTTTGAGTTGTAATTCATCTAATACACATGTGGAGGTGGCTTGAGTCCAGCTCCACCAATTCTCACTCAAATCTCATGAAAACAATGGGGCTGCCTAGCCCTCATTCAGGCGATTCAGGGACAATAATTTTCATATGAATTGAAGCTGTTTTGAGGGAGATATTCATCCCGCATGTTTGAGGGGGTTTCTGCGCCAATTTGGGTGGAATTCAAGCTCCGCCAAGTGCACTGAAAATGGCAATAATTGGTTGTTGGGGGATGGGTGTGTCGAGTCGAGGAGGGATAGGAATAGGGTCAGGAGAGGGGGAACGAACATGATAGGATGGGCTGCGGATGATCAGGGAGTTAGTTCCTCTGGTGGGGGAGCGATTGCCGAAGGCTCATATGGTAGGTAGGGTTTCTTCATGCCAGAGTTCTTGGGCTTGTGCTATCATTGCCGCATGTCATGCTGCACGTCGCACTAGGAGTTGAGTGTTGATAGTTGCGGCCGTGGATGGAGATGGTTCTCTAGAGATTGGTAGAGGGATGAGAGTTGGTGTGTGTGGAGGAGTAGGGACAAGGGTAACGGAGGAGGCAGTGGGTGAGTTGGTGTTGGAAGACATGTTGGAGTGGGAGAAATAGAGCAGTGAGGAGTGCTGATTGAGAATGGTGATCCTTTTATACATTGGATCGTCCAGCCATAGCGGAGTAGAATTCTTTGAGGAGTTCGGGGGCGTTGAGGTCGTGGTGGTCGACCCATGAGTCATCTGATGATGGGTAACCTTTCCAGTGTACGAGGTATTGAAGTTTACGTGTTCGTCTGAACCTTCTGGCATCTAGAATGGCCTCGATCTTGTATTCTTCTTCGTTATCGATGATCAGAGGAGGTCGTGTAAATGGTGTGCCATATTCTTCCGTTTCTATATATGGTAGAAGTAGATTGACGTGGAAAACATCGTGTATTTTCATGGATGATGGAAGTTGGAGTTGGTAGGCGACTTTAGAAATTTTCTTTATGATGGGAAAGGGTCCATAACGTTTTGGGGTTAGCTTGCAGTTTCCTCGTGTCTTGAGGTTCTTGCCTTCTAACCATACGAGGGTTCCTTCTTTCATTTCCGGGTTATCAGGTTTGGAGGGTTGTTGTTTACGTTCTAGAAGTTGTTGTGTGTTGTATCTAGATTGTTCTAGTTCTTTGAGACGATCGGTCGAGGCGGGGACGTTGTTGTCTTCGAGATTTATGTTAATTTGAGGTTTGAATCCCATGAGGAGTTCATGTGGTGATCGTCGTGCTACTTCGTATTTCCATGAGTTATGCGCATATTCTGCAATGGGAAGCATTTTTGCCCAGGAGTGTGGATGAGTCGTAGTCCAGGGTCTCAAGTATTGTTCTAGCCAGGCGTTCATTCTTTCAGTTTGTCCATTGGTTTGAGGGTGGAATGCAGTGGACATGTTTTGTTTGATGCCTAGGCTCTTGCATAACGCTTTGGAGAAGTTTGATGCGAATCGAGGGTCTCTGTCAGATATGATTCTTTTAGGGACACCAAATCAGGGCACGAGGTGTTTCAGGTACTCGTGTGCGACACCTGTTCCATCAATTGTTTTGTTACATGGAATGAATTTGGTTGCTTTAGAACATCCTTGGTCGACAATAGTGAGGATACTGTCGAATCCTTCCGATTTTGGTAAATCAGTGATAAGGTCCATTGATACATATTGAAAGGGTCCTTGTTTGACATGTGTGTCGAGTGGGAAGGTTGTGGCTTTCTTTCTTGGTAAATTGGTTTTGGATTCCTGGCATTTGGCGCAGCCTTTCACGTATTGTTCTACAAATTGTCGTAGTCTGGGTCCTTCATAGTGTTGTTTGATCAAGTCCCATGTGTTGGCTATTCCGGGGTGTCCTGCAGGTGGCGCATCATAAAATTGTCATAGGATTTCTCATCGTTTGTCTAGTTTGTCAGGTAGGTAGATTTTTCGTGTGAATATTTCAGGTGGGAGAAGGGTGGTTTTTTGTTCTCCTACCCCCTTGTTAAGGTCTTTGCAATGAGAAAGAGTATCGGTGATTGTATTGGTGTGTCCCGGGATATGTTCCATAATT